>ML101796.1:319847-333141 GCA_003697995.1 Taxidea taxus jeffersonii
TTTTTTTGCCAGTACCATACTGTCTTGATGATGACAGCTTTGTAATAGAGCTTGAAGTATGGAATTGTGATGCCACCAACTTTGGCTTTCTTTTTCAATATTCCTTTGGCTATTCGAGGTCTTTTCTGGTTCCATATAAATTTTAGGATTATATGTTCCATTTCTTTGAAAAAATTGGATGGGATTTTGATAGGCATTGCATTAAATGTGTAGATAGCTTTAGGTAGCATAGACATTTTCACAATATTTATTCTTCCAATTCAGGAGCATGGAACATTTTTCCATTTGTGTCTTCCTCAATTTCTTTCATGAGTACTTTATAGTTCTCTGAGTATAGATTCTTTGCCTCTTTGGTTAGGTTTATCTTATGGTTTTGGGTGTAATTGTAAATGGGATTGACTCCTTAATTTCTCTTTCTTCTGTCTTGTTGTTGGTGTAAAGAAATGCAACCAATTTCTGTGCATTGATTTTATATCCTGACACTTTACTGAATTCCTGTACAAGCTCTAGCAGTTTTGGAGTGGAGCCTTTTGGGTTTTCCACATATAGTATCGTATCATCTGCAAAGAGCGATAGTTTGACTTCTTCTTTGCCGATTTGGGTGCCTTTAATTTCTTTTTGTTGTCTGATTGCTGAGGCTAGGACTTCTAGTACTATGTTGAACAGTAGTGGTGATAGCGGACATCCCTGCCGTGTTCCTGACCTTAACAGAAAAGCTCTCAGTTTTTCTCCATTGAGAATGATACTTGCCGTGGGTTTTTCATAGATGGCTTTGATAATATTGAGGTATGTGCCTTCTATCCCTACACTTTGAAGAGTTTTGTTTAGGACGGGACGTTGCACTTTGTCAAATGCTTTTTCAGCATCTATTGAGAGTATCATATGGTTCTTGTTCTTTCTTTTGTTAATGTGTTGTATCACATTGATTGATTTGCGGATCTTGAACTAACCCTGCTGCCCTGGAATAAATCCCACTTGGTCGTGGTGAATAATCCTGTTAATGTACTGTTGGATCCTATTGGCTTGTATTTTGGTGAGAATTTTTGCATCTGTGTTCGTCAAGGATATTGGTCTGTAATTCTCTTTTTTGATGGGGTCCTTGTCTGGTTTGGGGATCAAGTTGGTGCTGGCCTCATAAAATGAGTTTGGAAGTTTTCCTTCCATTTCTATTTTTTGGAACAGTTTCAGGAGAATAGGAATTAATTCTTCTTTAAATGTTTGGTAGAATTCCCCTGGGAAGCCATCTGGCCCTGGGCTTTTGTTTGTTTGGAGGTTTTTGATGACTGTTTCAATCTCCTTACTGGTTATGGGCCTATTCAGGTTATCTATTTCTTCCTGGTTCGGTTTTGGCAGTTTATATGTCTCTAGGAAAGCATCCATTTCTTCCAGATTGTCAAATTTGTTGGCATAGAGTTGCTCATAATATGTTCTTATGATTGTTTGTATTTTTTTGGTGTTGGTTGTGATCTCTCCTCTTTCCTTCATGATTTTATTTATTTGGGTCCTTTCTCTTTTCTTTTTGATAAGTCTGGCCAGGGGTTTATCAATCTTATTAATTCTTTCAAAGAACCAGCTCCTATTTTCATTGATTTGTTCTATTGTTTTTTTTTTTTTTTTTTTGGTTTCTATTTCATTGATTTCTGCTTTGGTCTTTATTATTTCTCTTCTCCTGCTGGGTTTAGGCTTTCTTTGTTGTTCTTTCTCGAGCTCCTTTAGGTGTAGGGTTAGGTTGTGTATTTGAGACCTTTCCTGTTTATTTAGATAGGCTTTTATTGCTATATATTTTCCTCTCAGGACTGTCTTTGCTGTGTCCCACAGATTTTGGGCCGTTGTGTTTTCATTATCATTTGTTTCCATGTTTTTTTCAATTCTTCTTTAATTTCCTGGTTGACCCATTCATTCTTTAGAAGGATGCTGTTGAGTCTCCATGTCTTTGTGCTCTTTCCAAATTTCCTCTTGTGATTGAGTTCTAGCTTCAGAGCATTGTGGTCTGAAATATGCAGGGAATGATCCCAATATTTTGATACTGGTTGAGACCTGATTTATGGCCCAGGATGTGATCTATTCTGGAGAATGTTCCATGGGCACTAGAGAAGAATGTGTATTCTGTAGCTTTGGGATGGAATGTTCTGAATATATCTGTGATGTCCATCTGCTCCAGTGTGTCATTTAAGACCTTTATTTCCTTGTTGATCTTTTGCTTGGATGATCTGTCCATTTCAGTGAGGGTTGTGTTAAAGTCTCCTACTATTATTGTATTCTTGTCAATGTGTTTCTTTGATTTTGTTATTAATTGGTTTACATAGTTGGCTGCTCCTATGTTAGGGGCATAGATATTTAAAATGATTAGATCTTCTTGTTGGACAGACCCTTTGAGTATGAAAGAGTGTCCTTCCTCATCTTTTATTATAGTCTTTGGCTTAAAATCTAATTGATCTGATGTAAGGATTGCCACCCCAGCTTTCTTCTGAAGTCCATTAGCATGGTAAATTGTTTTCCACCCCCTCACTTTCAATCTGGAGGTGTCTTCAGGTCCAAAATCATTCAGGAAAATGATTTTCTTGTAGGCAGCAAATTGATGGGTGCTTTTTTTTTTTACCCATGCTGAAAACCTGTGTCTTTTGATTGGGGCATTTAGCCCATTTGCATTCAGGGTAACTATTGAGAGATATGAATTTAGTGCCATTGTATTGCCTGTAAGGTGATTGTTACTGTATATTTTCTCTGTTCCTTTCTGTTAATACTTTTAGGGTCTCTCTTTGCTTAGAGGACCCCTTTCAATATTTCCTGTAGAGCTGGTTTGGTGTTTACAAACTCTTTCAGTTTTTGTTTGTCCTGGAAGCTTTTTATCTCTCCTTCTATTTTCAATGATAACCTAGATGGATAAAGTATTCTTGGCTGCACGTTTTTCTCATTTAGTGCTCTGAATATATCATGACAGTTCTTTCTGGCCTGCCAGGTCTCTGTGGATAAGTCTGCTGCCAATCTAATATTTTTACCATTGTATCTTACAGACTTCTTTTCCCGTGCTGCTTTCAGGATTTTCTCTTTGTCACTAAGACTTGTGAATTTTACTATTAGATGGCGGGGTGTGGACCGATTCCTATTGTTTTTGCGGGGTGTTCTCTGCACCTCCTGGATTTTGATGCTTGTTTCCCTTGGTATATTAGGGAAATTCTCTACAATAATCCTCCCCAGTATACCTTCTGCTCCTATTTCTCTTTCTTCTTCTTCTGGAATCCCATTTATTCTAATGTTGTTTCGTCTTATGGTATCACTTATCTCTCGAATTCTCCTCTCGTGGTCCAGTAGTTGTTTGTCTCTCTTTTGCTCAGCTTCTTTATTCTCTGTCATTTGGTCTTCTATATCACAAATTCTTTCTTCTGCCTCATTTATCCTAGCAGTGAGAGCCTCCATTTTTGATTGCACCTCATTAATAGCTTTTTAAATTTCAACTTGATTAGATTTTAGTTCTTTTATTTCTCCAGAAAGGGCTTTTATTTCTCCTGATAGGGTTTCTCAAATATCTTCCATGCCTTTTTCAAGCCCGTCCAGAACCTTGAGAATCGTCGTCCTGAATTCCAGATCTGACATATTACCAATGTCTGTATTGATTAGGTCCCTAGCCGTCGGTACTGCCTCCTGTTTTTTTGTTTTCTTTTTTTTGTGGGGAGTTTTCCGCCTTGTCATTTTGTCCAGATAAGAGCCCGCTGTTCTCCTTGTTAAGTGAACTTGGTCTTGGCTGGATATCTTGTTAATCTTCTGGGGGAGGGGCCTGTCGTAGTGATTTTCAAGTGTCTCTGCTGCAGGCGGAATTGCACCGCCCTTACCAGGGGCCGGGCTAAGTAATCCTCTCAGGTTCGCTTTCGGGAGCTTTTGTTCCCTGAACGCTTTCCATAGAGTTCTGGAGGATGGGAATGAAAATGGCAGCCTCCCAATCTCTGGCTCAGAGGAGCCGAGAGCTAGGGGTCCCAGTCTTCAGCCTCCGCCCGCGCTTGGAGAAAATTGTGCGTAATCAGTCCTTTCTCACTGGCTTCTGGCTGCGCTCCAAGCTCACCCAGCCTGTGACCAAGCATCTCTGTCTCTGGCAGAGTCCCACCTGGGGTCTTCGAACCCCGTAGATCCTGGAGCTCTCCCAGGTCAGAGTCTCCCCGGATCTTATGGGTACCCCTCGCACAGAGCACTGGCCCGTGTCACAGACCACGGCTCTAGGAAGCCCCGAGTTGAGAGCTCACTCCTGGGCTCTGTCTCCACAGCCGCTTTCCCCACTTTAATACCTGTGAGCTCTGCGACACTCAGACACCCCCGATCCTTCTGTGACCCCGCGGGACCTGAGTCCATGCTGTCCCCGTGAGGTCTTCACCCCAGTTTAGCCTCTCGAGCGATGTCCCTCCATGGAGCAGACTTTTAAAAGTCCTGATATTGTGCTCCGCCGCTTGCCGGGAGCCTGCCCCTCCCCCCGGGGTCTCTCCTCCCGTCGCGTTGGATTCACTTCTCCGCTGGTCCTACCTTTTAGAAAGTCGTCGATTTTCTGTTTCTAGAATTGTTTTTCTTCTCTTCGATCTCCTGTTGGATTCGTAAGTGTTCGGAATGGTTTAATAGGCTATCTAGCTGATCTCCTGCTGCCTGATGTCGTCTCAGCCTGTTATTTCTCCGCCATCTTGACTGGATTATTTTACTTTTTTGAAAGAGGCTTGGATGGATATATATTCCACCTGCATCCCAGGACCATATTTGCAGTATCCCATAGGTTTTTGACTGATGAGTTTTCATTCTAATTAGTTTCCATGAAGTGATTAAGCTCTTCCTTAGTTTCCTGGTTGACCCAATCTTTCTTTAGCAGTATGGTCTTTCACTTCCAAGTATTTGAATTCCTTCCAATCTTTTTCTTGTGTTTGAATTCCAGTTTCAAAGCATGTGGTCTGATAACATGCAGGGAATAATCTCAATTTTTGGTATGAATTGAGACCTGATTTATGACCTAGTATGTTGTCTCTTCTTGAGAAAGTACTGTGTGCATTAGAGAAGAATAAGTATTCTATTGTTTTAAGATGGAATGCTCTGTATGTATCTATGAAGTCCATCTGGTCCAGTGTGTCTTTGGAATTGTGTCATTTGATGCAATTTTGGTCTCAATGGCACCAATTGTGTCATTGAAAGCTTTTGTTTCTTCGTTGATCTTCTGCTTACAAAAGATGGAATCTGCTTAGCATAATCTGTCCATTGCTCAGAGTGGATTATTAAGGTCTCCTACTGTTATTATCCATATGAGTCTTTATTTTGATTAATAGCTGGCATATGTAGTTGGCTGCTCCCATATTGGGGGCAGAGATATTTACAGTTGTTAGATTGTCTTGTTGGATAGACCCTTTACATATGATACAATGTGTCTCTACATCTCTTACTACAGTCTTTGGTTTGAAATCTAATTTGTCTGACATAAGAATTACTACCACAGCTTTCGTTTGAGGTCTGTTGCCATGACAAATTGTTCTCCATCCCCTCACTTTCAATCTGGAGGTATCTTTAAGTTAAAAATGAGTCTCTTGTGGATAGCATATGGATGGGTGCTGTCTTTGTATCCAATCTGAAATTCTGTGCCCTTTCAAGGGAGCATTTAGGCCATTCATATTGAGAGTGATGATTGAAAGATATGCATTCAGTGCCATCATATTACCGGTAAAGTCCCTGTCTCTATAGATTGTAAATTTCTGGTCTATATTATCTTGGGGTCATTTTTCTTTTATAGAATCCCCTTAATATTTCTTTCATGAATGGCTTTGTGGTCACATATTTCTTCAGTTTCTACCTGTCCTGGAAGCTCTTTCTCTTTCATCCATTCTGAATGACAGCCTTGCTGGATAAAGCATTCTTGGCTGCATGTTCTTCTCATTTGGTACCCTGAATATCTCTTGTCAGCACTTTCTGGCTTGCCATGTCTCTGTGGATAGGTATAATGCTATTCTGATGTGCCTTCCTTCATACATAAGAAAGCTCTTGCTCTTGGTTGCTCTCAGGATAGCTTCCTTGGATCTATGATTAGAAAGATTTAGTATTATATGCCCGGGTATTGGTCTATTTTTATTGACCTTGGGAGGTCATCTCTGCTTCTTGCACACATAGAGAAGAATGAAACTTAACCATTGCCATATGTCCTACACAAAGATAAAAGGGATGAAAGACCTCAATGTTAGAAAGGAATCTATCAAAATCCTAGATGAGAACATAGGCTCTAACCTATTCAACATTGGCCACAGCAAATTATTTCAAGACATGTATCCAAAGACAAGGGGAACAAAAGCAAAAATGAACTTTGGGGACTTCATTATAATAAAAATCTTCTTCATGGCAAAGGAAACAGTGAACAAAACTAAGAGGCAAATTATGGAATGGAAGAAGATAATTGGGATATCTTCGGGAAGACAAAGGGCTGGTAGCCAAATTCTATAAAGAATATCTCAAACTCAATACTAAAGAAACAAATAATCCAATCAAATAATGGGCAGGAGACATGGACAGACACTTCTCCAAAGACGACATAGCAATAACTAAAAGACACATGAAAAAACTTTCAACATGACTAGCCCATCAGGAAAATACAAATCAAAACCACAATGCAATACCACATTACACTGTGAAAATGGCAAATAAAAATTAACAAAAGAGGAAACAACAAATGTTGGCAGGGATGTGGAGAAAGGGGAAACTTTTACACTGTTGATGGGGATGAAAGCTGGTACAGCTACTCGGGAAAACAGTACAGAAGTTCCTCAAGATGTTAAAAATAGAGCTACCCAACAACCAGCAATTGCACTTCCAGGTATTTAACCCAAAGATATAGATGTAATGAAAAGTAGGGAAACATGCACCCCAATGTTCATAGCAGCTATGTCCACAAAACCAAACTGTGAAAGGAGCCCAGATGCCCTTCAAAAGATGAATGAATAAAGAAGATGTGTAAATATATACAATGGAATATTACCCATCCACCAGAAAGGATGAATACCTATCGCTAGTGTCGACAAAGTTGGAACTAGAAAGGATTAGGCTAAGTGAAATAAGTCAAGAAGAGAAAGACAATTATTGTATGGTTTCACTGATGTGTGGAACATAAAGAATAGCATGGAGGACCATAGGGGAAGTGAGGGAAAACTGAAAGGGGAGAAATCAGTGCAGCGAGCTAGATGAACCATGAGACAGTATGGACCCCCGGAAATAAATTGAGGGCTTCAGGTGGGACTGAGGTTGGGGGACTGGGTAGCCAGGTGATTGCTATTAAGGAGGGCATGTGTTGTGATGAGTACTGGTTGTTATATGCAACTAATTAATTCTTTCTACAGTTGGGTGATTGTGGCCATTGCTACTATGAACATTGGGGTACAGATGGTCCTTATGTTCACTACATCTGTATCCTTGGGGTAAATACCCAGTAGTACAATTGCAGGGTCATAGGGTAGCTCTATTTTTAATTTCTTAAGGAATCTCCTCACTGTTTTCCAAAGTAGCTGCACCAACCTGCATTCCCACCAACAGTGTGAGAGGGTTCCCCTTTCTCCACATACAACAGACAAATGGATAAAGAAGATGTGGTCCATATATACAATGGAATATTATGCCTCCATCAGAAAAGAGGAGTACCCGACTTTTGTATCAACATGGATGGGACTGAAGATTTATGCTAAGTGAAATAAGTCAAGCAGAGCAAGTCAATTATCATATGGTTTCATTTACTTGTGGAACATAAGGAATAACACGGAGGACATTAGGAGAAGGAAAGGAAAAGTGAAGTGGGGGAAATTGGAGGGAAGATGAACCATGGGAGAATCTGGACTCTGAGAAACAAACTGAAAGTTGGGAAAGGGAGGGGGAGGGGGTTTCGGGTAAGCCTGGTGGTGGGTATTAAGGTGGGCCCGTATTACATAGAGCACTGGGTGTTTTACATAAACAATGAATCTTGGAACACTGCATCAAAAACTAACAATGTATTTTATGGTGAGTAACATAGCACAATAAAAAAAGTGTATGTTACCCATAGCAATCTACATATTCAATGCAATCTCTATTAAGAAAGAAAGAAAGAAAGAACTCACATTTATATTTTAGAAATGGAGAATTCACTTTTCACATTCTATTTCAACAATGGAACAGAAGCTCCAAATTCACTTTAAATTTTTATTACACGTAATATTGAATTTCAACACACAATAGCCCAACACAATGTCATTTCCTAAGAGGAGAGGAATTTAATTGATCAAGAGTCTAAAATTCACCTTCCCCAAAACAATTTTATTGGATAAATGTTGATACTACATTCCTATATGCTGTAACAAATCACCACAATAGAGGTTTCAAAGAAACAGATTTATGCTCTTACAGTCTTGGAGGTCAGAAGCCTGAACTAAGGCTCAGTGGTCTAAAATCAACATTACTTGAGGGTCTTGTTCCTTCTGCATGCTCTAGGAAAGATTCTTTTCTTCCCTATTGCAGTTTCTAGTGACAACAGGTATTCTTTGGCTCCTTGCCCTTTCTCCATCTTCAAAATGCAGCAATGAGGCCTCTTCACATCTCTCGCTGATCCAACTATTCTGCCTTCCTCTCCCACATTCAGAGGACAAGGGTGATTATGTTAGTTCCACTTGCATAACCATGGCCAATCTTAGTTTAAGTACAGCTGATTAGCAGCTTGTTTCATTTGTTACCTTAAACTCCCACTTACTAAACAAATTAACATATTCAACATTTCCATTAATCAGAACATGGACTAGTGAAAGAGGATCTTATTCTGCCAAACCAAAGTCTTTTCTAAAACTATTTTATTTGGCTTCACTCAAGGGTCCATTTATAAATGAAATAAACACAGGTATTATCACAGTCCCTAAAATGACTGGATACACTTGTAATTCAAAATTTTATGCAAACACATTTTTTCCATGAAGAACCCCTACAACCATCTGTGTGCCTTACACTAACACAGGACAAGAGCCTTGCTACTCAAAGAGTGGTCCACAGAACACAACCTGCAGCATCAACATCACTCAGGAGCTTGTTAGAAATGTTCATTCCTGGGCCCACTTGCACCCACTAAACAGAGTCTGCATTTAAGCTAGAATCCTAGATGATTCCTAGCAATTTGAAGTTGGAAAGTGCTGATCTAGAGTACATTTTCTCACATTCTCAATTTGACCCTTGAGGTAGTCTCATTTTTTGCTTTGGGAGCTGTCCCGCTCCTTGGAGGTACTTACCAGCATCCCTCAGACATTGCTAGCAATTTCAGGGGAAAAGAACTACCTCTGGTTGGGACCACTGCAACAGAGTTTGAAACCTGGGAGCATCCTGACAGAGTGAAATCAGCACCCATTCCTTTTTGCAATGATAACTTTGATAAGAACACTAAATTCTTCAAAACCCACTTCTCCATATGGAATGAAGTTCGCACTAGTGCTTCCTCACAGAATGGACTTGTATCAATATTAAATTAGACAACTCCTGGAAGGTGCTAAACTCAGATTATGTGTACAGAAAGATCTAAATATAACTTTTACAAGTAACAAATATTTTATAGTGAAATTATATCAAGTTCAGAGCCATAGCTCTGAACTTGAGATAGAATTGTGAGATTAGTGGCCAGGATTTTATATGAAAGGAACAAATTTTTCATCTTTGCTTAAAATCGGTGAAAGTAGCATTCTAGATATATCAGGGGTTGTGTCTCCACAAGTCAATGGACCTAGTCAGGGTTGATTCCTCAGTTGTAAACAGGAGAAAACATTCACTCAAGAGTGGAATGATGTGCTGGGAGTTTAGATCCCTGAAAGACAGAAGAAGATATAGAAAAAGAGTAAGAAAACTGACTTCACCTGGCTTATCACCTGGTTTCCTAGGAACAGAACATCAACAGGAAAAATTTCCTCTGTGTCTAGACTAGTGTCCCACAGGGAAATCATGTGCCTAAAGGTGGCAGGAACAAGAAGGAAATGTGGGTAATGAGCAGACCAAAGCCGCTGTAAATACCTCCTCTGCTGCAGTCCCACAGCATGGGAAACCTCAGACTGGACAAGACCTGGTCTTTTCTTGTGCAGTCCTGAGTCTGGATGGGGCACAGGAATCTGACTCATTCCTGCTCTCTTGCGTGGGGACAGAGCTTCATACTCCATCATCTAACAACCAGACAGGTATTTTGATTTTCATGTGGAGACCTTCCTCACGGAGACTAAATCCAGATGAGTTTTCCTTCCCAGTAGGGACTGAATTTGTATTGAGAATGAAAGTCAACAGCATTTAGCTGAGGTCATCTGAGGGCCAATCCAGCCTAGCCCGGAGCAGAGAGTTTGCTGTGGCTGTCTGCTGGCTTGATTAAGACAATTATTGGTTGATTCACTTATGTATTTATAATGCTAAAAATAGAAGTGAACATGGAACTCAGAAATGCAAAGTTCAGCCTTAACAAGTAAATCGTAATAAGGGAAATCCAATCATGTGGAGCATGGGAAGCATGAAAGTAGAACATGAAACCAAGGATCTTTGTAATTAACCAGAGTAGAAAAGTTAAGTGTTAGTTGTGGAGGGATAGACAGTGCAGTGAGGACATGTCTTTTCATATGTAATATAGAGCATACTAAACTACATTTCCATACTGAAGCAAAAATCCAGATGATAGAATCTCCCTGGTTTATCTATGCAATAGTAGTACATGAAACATACATATCACATTACCTCCTCTCTCTTGAGTGTTCCAATGAAAATTTTTACATGTATTATGTGAAAAAGGGTATGCTAATGAGCTTCCTTTGCAATTACCTCATTACCTGTGAGCCTGAATATATCCTACCTTAGCTAGCCACACACTTTCTCCATTGAAAATTGTGGGAGTCCTTGATGTTTGCATAACGGAGTTGGAGTGGTTTTATTCCTGTTTTTATTGCATTCTTTTAAGGAAAGTATTGCTTTATATAACCAATTTAGCTAGTTCCTATTTCATTTTATATATATATGTAGATGTATTTGTGCAGAATGTGTGAGAGTGTATGAATTTTGTGTGATAAATTCTGAGTTACTCATAATATATTCCCTCCACTGATTTCTAATTATCTGTCCTCTTAATATTCTTTGCTTGTTGATACTTGTGTTTCCAAACACTGAAAGTGAATGTCCTTCTACATACCTATTGCTCACAAATCATCCATTCTATCTATATTCCAAATAGTGTTCATGTCTCTGTATACCTTATTGTTCCTTTTGGTCTTTAATCATTGGATCTATTTCTAAAATAGAAGTTCCATCACTTGAAAGAGATTCTTCTTTATGTTTGACCAAGAAGAACCTTTACCTTCCATAACCATGCTTGTCCTATATCTCTTTATGAGATAAAACTAAAACTTTAGATACTGCTTCTCTCCACATTAAAAGTCTTTTTCAAATTCTTTTATGCCCTAGTCCTTGGCAATCTAATTTAAATTTGGACCATGTCAGTTCATTAAATTCTTACTCTTTTAAATTTTTTTGATCAGAAGTTGGTTTTGGGTCTTCCTTCAATTTCATATCAGACAATTGTTTTTCGATACTCTGCTTAACATAAGTGCAGTTTCACTGTTCTTTCTTTCAAAAGTATTCATTTCCTCTAAAATTATTCTGTGTTATGGAAACATACACATTCACACTTTTAGTTTGAATGTTTGAAAAGATATCTACATATATTTTAATTACTCTTAATTTTCTAGCACAATCCTTTTTTTTCTAGCTCTTCTCCCCTGGCCTTCTGTCTCAAGAGTATCTTATATACAACCCTCTAGTCAACCGGTGTAAAGCTGACTCACTATTTCAATGCCTGCATGACATTTCATGGTATGACTGTATTATTTACACTTTCGATGATCTTTTCATTTTTCTTCATTAAATTATTTTCTTCATTAAATTATTATTACATATTAATGAGAAATATTATTGAATAAAATGCCACAAAATACTTTTTTTAAAAGTTTTTATTTATTTATTTGACAGAGAGAGAGGGAGAGAGAGTAAGCAAGCACAGGCAGACAGAGTGGCAGGCAGAGGCAGAAGGAGAAGCAGGCTCCCTGCCGAGCAAGGAGCCTGATGTGGTACTCGATCCCAGGATGCTGGGATCATGACCTGAGCTGAAGGCAGCCACTTAACCAACTGAGCCACCCAGGCATCCCACCACAAAATACTTTTTAAGTAGTTAAACTTACCTTTCTTAAACAAATGTGATTTTGTGCCCTGGGGATCCTGAGCAATATTCAGAGTCATTTTGGGCTGTCACACTGAGAGGGTGTGTTTGGTGGCCAGGATCCCTCTAAACACCCTATAATACATAGGACACAGCACACCACAGAGAAGGATCTAGCCCTGAATGCACATAGTGCACAGACCAAGAAATCCTCTGTTAAAGCATATCCATATTTTAAAAAAATACTATTACTCAGCCATCAGAAAGAGTGAATATGCAACTTTTGTATCATTGTTGTTGGAACTGGAGGAGACTATGCTAAGTCAAATAAGTCAAGCAGAGGAAGCCAATTATCATTTTTTTCCCTTATTTGTGGAACATGGAAGACATTAGGAGAAGGAAGGGAAAAAAATGAAGGGGTGGGGGAATCAGAGGGGAGATGAACCACGAGAGACTATGGACTCAGGAAACAAACTGAAGGTTTTAAAGGGGAGAGGGGTGTGGGAATCGGTTATCCCAGTGATGAGTGTTAAGGAGGGCATGTAATGCATGGAGCACTGGGTGTAATACGCAAACAATGAGTCATGGAGCACTACATCAAAAACTAATGCTGTACTGTATGTGATTAACATAACATAATAAAAAATAAAAAAAATATTGAGTTTTTTTTTTAAGATTTTTTTTAAATTTATTTATTAGTGAGAGAGAGAGAGAGAGCGAGCACAGGCAGACCGAGAGGCAGGCAGAGGCAGAGGGAGGAGCAGGCTCCCTGCCGAGCAAGGAGCCTGATGTGGGACTCGATCCCAGGATGCTGGGATCATGACCTGAGCCGAAGGCAGCCGCTTAACCAACTGAGCCACCCAGGCGTCCCAAAAATATTGAGTTTTTAAAAAAATAATCTCTACACTCAACTTGGGGCTTAAATTTATAACCCCAAGTTCAAGAGTCTCATGCTCTACTGAATGAGCCAGCCAGCCATCCCAAAGAATGTCTGTGTTTTTAATATTTCTAACTGTCATCAGAGCTGCTCCAAGACATTGTAACACTTCACAACTGTGACAGCAAGTTAGAGAATACCCATTTGCTACTTGATTAAAAATACCAACCCAA
>RCUC01131067.1:0-118222 GCA_003697995.1 Taxidea taxus jeffersonii
GGCAATGCTTTAAAATAAACTGAGCTAGGTAACAATATAAAGTGAATATAAAGTGAATGGCCAACAGACACATGAAAAGATGCTCAACATCACTAATCACCAGGGAAATACAAGGAAAACTACAATGAGATATCACCTTACACCCATCAGAATAACTAAAATCAAAAAGATAAATAATAAGTATTGGTGAGGACATGGAGAAAAAGAATCTTCATACACTATTGGTAGGAATGTAATTTGGTATGGCCCCTGTGGAAAATACTATGGACATTCCTTAAAAAATTAAAAAATAGAAATACTATTTGATCCAATAATTTCACTACTGGGTATTTACCCAAAGAAAATAAAATCAATAATTCAAAAAGATATACGCACCCTTATGTTTATTGAAGCACTATTTACAATAGTCAAAGTATGGAAGCAACCCAATAGTAGTCCATTGACAGACAGATGAATAAGAGAAATGTGGCATGCATATATGAAGGAATATTATGCAGCCATGAAAAAGGATAAGTTCTTGCCTTTTGCAACACATTGGATGGACCCAAAGGATACTGTGCAAAGTGAAATAAATAAGAGTGGAAAAAAAGTACCATACAATTTCACTCATATACAGAATTAAAACAAAACAAAACAAAAAAACAAATGAATGAACAAACAAATAAAAAACAGAATCAAATCTATAAATTCAGACAACAAACTGATGGTTGTCAGAGGATAAGATGGAGGAGGAATGAGAAAAATCAGTGAAGGAGAGTGGGAGATTCCGGCTTCCAGTTATGAAATAAATAAGTTATGGAATAAAATTCACAGTTTAGGGAATATAGTCAATGATATTGTAATAGCATTGTGGTCACAGATGCCAAAGATAGCAGCTGTAGTTGGAGAAGCTTGCAGAGCTCAGATCAGAAATGGTGAAGAGATTGGATTTTAAGGAAATTGCTGGGAGAAAAGCAGTGCTCAAGTCATGGTAGGCAGTCAGTAGAAGGTGATTTCTTTTTGTTTTGCAGTGTATTCCTTTTGTTTTTAAGAGTAATGGGGAGTCATGAACAGGGAGCAACAGGATGTGATTTGAAGAGCCCTCTGAGCTTATGGGACAGATTTGAGAAGAAAAATAAGGCTGTTGTATCAGTTATCAGTCAGAGCTCAGCCAGGAGACAGAGACTGCACCCATTATTTGAACAGAGAGAGTCAAAGAGACTTAAGAACAACAGAAAAGCCTTTTATATTTACCCACATTTTCCTTTCTGGCACTCTTCTTTCTTTGTGTAGATCCAAGTTTTCATCTCGTATCATTTTTTTCATCCTGAGAAACTTCCTTACTTTGCAGTGAAACAGTGAAACTTCCTCTAATATTTTTTGTAGTAAGATCTACTGATGATAGTCTTTCCTCATCTGTTTGTCTGAAAGATCTTTACTCTGTCTTTATTGTTGAAAAATATTTTCACAAGAGATAGAATTCCAGTTTGGCAGATTCTTCTTTCAGAACTTTAAGGATGCCATTCCATTATCTTCCGAGTTGCATGGGATCTGACCAAAAAAATCTGTTTTAATCCCAATCTTTTTTATTCATTCTATAAAATTATTTTAAAAATAAAAGTCTTTTTTAATAAATAATAAATATATATATTTAAATACATTAAAATATGTAACTATTTAATATATAAATATATAGATATAATAAATAAATAATAAATAAATAAATAAATAAATGAAAATAAAATAAAAATAAATTTAAAAATGAAAGTCCTTTTTCTTTGGCTGATTTTACACTTGTCCTTTTTTCAGAAATTGGATTCTGACCTGATTTGATGTCTTTCTATTTATTGTGCCTCTTGGATTTGTGGGTTCATAGTTTTCATCCAATTTGCAAAATTTTCACCTATTAGTTCTTCAGGTATATGTTTGGCCCCTCCTTTACCTCCTCTCTTTCTGGCCTCCAGTTATACATATGTTAGATCATTTAATATTATCTTGTGGGTCACAGAGGTTTTGTTCACTTTTTTTCAGTTTCTCTCTTGATGCTTACCTCAGGGTCTGACTTCATTGTGTTTTGACACCTCTCCCAGACTTATTTGGCTCTTCCCCCACTTTCCTGCACAAGGTATTTCCCCTAATAAAATCATTGCATACTTAATCTTGTTTGGATGTCAAGTTCTTAAAGAATCTAGAGTAACATGGTTTCTATTGACTAATTGTTCTCCTGGTATGTTGTCTTCCTTTAAAGAGTTTGTTGCTTAAGCAGTGAAGTTACTTGTGGATCAATTTGGTTATTTCAAAGATTGTTTTCAAATTTTATTAGGGTGTATCTGAGTAGCTTTTATTCTGGGAATAATTTAACCCTATTATTAAAGTGTGACCCTTCTGAGGTCTCTATGGAATATCTCAAGTGAGTGTTCATCTAGTTCACTTAGGCTTCTTGGAACTCAGATATCTTCTAGTCTCAAGAGTTGTTCATTTTATAGTTCTCTGACAGTTGTTCTCTGCCTGGTTTCATGGAGTTTCACCTTCTGCACTCCCAGAGTAGTAACAGCCAAAGACTAAAAAGGACTATTGTAAAGATTTGTGAGTTCTTTCTCTGTGTAACTCCCTCCTTCCTGGTAGTCTGCTCTGCAAATTCCAGTTGTGTCAGAATTTCCAAACATCTTTGTCTCCTCAATTCAGTGAGAATAATAGACTCTTCTTGGATTCCTCTTCTCTGAGCCATAGAGTGGAGATAGCCTATAAGTAGGAAGCTGGGACAATGATAGAGAACCCCTTGTTTCTTTCTCTTCTCTAAGGCACCACTGTTCTGGGGCTGGTTATTGTCCAATAAGCAATTCCCAAACAAGGTACTCCTTCATGTAGCAGAAGTAAAAAAAAAAAAAAAAAAGGAGAGAATTTCATATATAAAATTAACTAGTTGTGAGATGCAATGCACACTCCAAAATAGTATGGGGGCAACTCCAGGAAGCAGCTACCAACCCTCAGACCAACCCTAGGGCCAATAGAACAAAGGGAAGAGGTTGGAAATATTAAAACTTAGAAACTTAGACTAGTAGCCCTGGGGAACTAAAACTTTGACATCTGAGGAGATGCTGCTTCTTTGGTGTTGGTGTTGGTATCTAAGCTCAGAGGAAAGCCCTATGGGCATGGAACCCAGATTTCTGACAAGAGGGTGTTGATTGGTTGGTTGGTGCTGGTGTCTTCACTGGGAGTTAAAAGATATTTAATATTTGTTTCTGCAAATGCTAAAAAAAAAAACTTACAAAATAGATGTAATTGCTGGTAGTGGGAAGGAACTGCTGCCACAGGGTGGAGAGGTATTGCTGGTGTGGGCTCACAGAACCACATGTAGTCAGGAACAAACTGGGAGGGGCAACTCCTTCTCCCCTCCAGTTTTTCAGTCTCCCTCTCACACCTCCTATTGGCAGAATATAATATAAAGGAGCTGTCAGGAAGATGTGTGGTTTCCAGAGTCCCCATCCCCAGCATCAGAGCAGAGAAGGGTGTGTTTGGGAATAAGAGATAATAGCTTACTAACTAGCACAGCTATTTCCTAGTTTATGGTCTGGGCCACCAGGTGAAATGTGCTGCTGTTGTGTTAGAGAAGACTGGAGGAAAGGCCATTTCCAGCCTTACCTTAAGCCTACTGAATCAGAATCTCTAGGGAAAATACCTGTGAATCTCCATTTTTATAGACACTGAGTTGATTCTGATCAAGAACGTTTAGAGTAACTATAATCTAGATCCAATTGCTCAATTAAAGATAAGCAAGTGAGAATAGCATTGAGAATCCTGAGATGAAATCTTGTGCTTATGGTCAATTGATTTTCAACAAACATGCCAAGACAATTCAGTGGCAAAAGAATTTTTTTTTAACAAATGGTTCAAGGACAACTGGATAGCCACATAGTCGGCAAAAATTAACTTGAAATAGATCACAGACTTAAATGTGAGTGATAAAACTCGGAAGAAAATTTAGGAGGAAATCTTTGTGATTGAGGCTTAGGCAATGACTTCTTAGACATGACACCAAAAGCACAAGCAATAAAAAAAATATAGATAAATTGGTCTTTGTCAAAATTAAAAACTTTTTCCATCAGTGGATGAGTGGATAAACAAAATACGATACATACATACAATGGGATATTATTATTCGGCCTTAAAAAGGGAGGAGATTCTGTCACTTGCAACAACATAGATGAACTCTAAAGACATTATGCTAAATGAAATAAGCCAGTCACAAAAGAACTATATGATTCCACTCATAGGAGGCCGCTAGAGTAGTAAAATTCATGGAGACAGAAAGAACAGTGGTTGTTAGGGCCTCAGGGGAAGGGAAGAATGAGAAGTCAGTCCTTAATAGGTTTATAGTTTCAGTTTTAGAAGGTGAAAAAAGTTCTGCAGGTGGATGATGGTGGTGATTGCACAGCGTTGTGAGTGTACTTAATACCATTTAAATGTATACTTAAAATGGTTAAAATGATAAATTTTAGGCTCTATATATTTTACCATACTTATAAATAAATCAATGAGACAATTCAAAACTTTTGTGCTTCAAACAATACCAACAAGAAAGTTAAAAGACATCTCCCAGAATGGGAGAAAATCTTTGCAATTCATATTATCTGAAAACGGACATGTGTCCAGTTTTTTACACTCAGTAATTACAGCTCAGTAATCATAAATAACCCAATTTAAAGGGGGACAAAGGACTTGAATAGACATTTCTACAAAGAAGATACACAAATGGCCAATTACACATGAAAAGAGGCTAAACATCATTGGTTGTTTGTGACATGCCATCAAAACCACGATGAAATATGCTTCACACCATGTAAGCAAAAAGACATGAGGACAAGTGTTGGGTAAAGAGTGTTGGCAATGATTGAAAGAAACTGGAACATTCACACCCTGCTCGTGGGAATGTAAAATGGTGCGCCCACTTTGGAGAACAGTTCAGAAGTTCCTCAAACTGTTAAACATGGAGTTATCACATCGCCTAGAGATTCTGCTGCAAACAATTGTATTCCAAGGAAATAAAAACACAGGTCCACACAAAAACTTGTAAACAAATGTATACAACCTATATAACAGCATCATACAGAATAGCCCCAAAGTGGAAATAACTTAAATCTCCATCCATGGATGAAAGGATAAAATGTGGTTTATGCCTACAATGGAATACTATTCAGGCCTTTTTTTTTTTTTAAATTCAGGCTTTAAAACAAAGTATTGATACACGCTATAACATGGATGAGCCTTGTGAACATTATGCTGAGTGAAAGAGGTCAGTCAAAGGACCATTTATTCACTGGGTGTGGTGCATAAACAATGAATTCTGGAACACTGAAAAGAAATTTAAAAATAAATAAAAATTAAAGAAAGAAGAAGAATGTGAGCAGTGTCCATCTTCCCCTTGATTAGGACTAGGCATCCATCATGTTAGAGGATCACTTACAATAAAAATTGGCCTTGTTCAAAAAAAAAAAAAGACCACTTATTTAAGGTATAGATATGTTCACAGTAGTAATCCTATAGAAACAGAAAGTAGATGAACAGCTGCCCATGGCTGGAAATGGGGGAGGCAGAATGAGTGTTTGTAAGTACAACATTTCTTTTTGGAGTGATGAAAGTCTTCTATACTCCAACCCTGAGATGGTTGCACAATTCTAAATATACTAACAATCACTGAGTCATACACTTTAAAGTTAGGTTAATTTTATTGTATGCAAATAATATCTCAACAAAGCTGTTAAAATAAAAAGGAGACTATGAGAGCAGAGGTTTTGGTCTGTCCGATACACCCTCAGTGCTCAGAAGAGTACTGGGCAGAGGGTAGTGCACTGTGGAACAGACTGTCATCTAGAACGGGGACTGTGTCACATTTTTAAATTTTTATTTTCTCCAAAACACCATTTATGGGTCTATAAAATATAACGACATATTGCTAAATAGTTTTTTTGCTGAAAAATGGGGGAAAAAGTGTGTTCAGAGGCGCTCAAGACCGTTTAGCCCCAAATCAGGGAAGTCGGTGTCCCAGTCAGGATACCCCAGTTTCTTATTTCTAGTGTATTGTAAGCTAATTTATATTATACGGAAGTATATAGTATATGTATATATGTGTGTGTATGTTTGTGTGTGTATATATACATGCACACACTATGTATATATAGTGTACTGTGTATACTATATACATGTATATGTATATGTATATATGTATACGTATCTATATACTATATGTGTATGTATATAGAGTTACTACGTATATACAGTGTGGTGACCACATCCTTGATTTCTGCCATCTCACTAGTGGACTTCACATCTGGGCTCTGCTCCCTTTTATCTGGGGATCTTGGAAAATTCCCTGAGCTTCTGTGCCTGTTTCCTAATCCACAAACATGAGAAAAATAGGCATTTTCCTGGTATAATTGTAAGGATTTGATAAAACAGTAAAATACTACTTGTCCTTAGCACATAGTAAGTGCTCAATAAGTAATGGTCATTGTAACATAAAAAGTGACCAAAAGAAACTATAATTTGCACCATGCCTGCTATACAAGACTCTGGAATAGGCATTTTTTCCACATACACTCCAAGGCAGCCATTTTAATTGTGATTTTTACAGGAAATGGAGATTCAGAGATGCTAAGTGAAACTCACCCAAGATCACATGACTATAACTGCTCTTCAGTGTGACTAAGCAGAGCCTTTTCATCCTAACAGCATTTATGTCTTGACCACTAATATCCCCTTCCCTCTCAGTACCTTCTGGGTTGTGTTCAGACTAACTTATTGGTTTCTGTTGCTTTGAAGTTAAGTATCAAAAAATACCACAGTTCTTCCTGTGTAACAATTGGTTTAGTCTGTGTAGCTGCAACCTAATACTCCTTGGATTTAACAAAGTAAATGAATATTTCAACCAAGACTTCCTTCAAGATCTGATTTGTTGTTGTTGTTGTTTTTTTAAATCCCATTTTGGGACTGACTCCTCGATCTATTTCTAGAATATCATTATAGTGTCAGGCAGAATGACTCTTGCTTATAACTGAGGTTATATGCTTCCACGTGAGTGGAATATCTTGCTTTTTATTGTTTCTCCCTTCTAATATAGTACAGGTTTTCATCTTCCACAGCTGTTTAAATTGCTACCAAAAGATTCTTAAGCCAGGCTGATTTTCAACATTTTAGGAATTTCTATTACTTTTTCTGCTTTGTTATTAATAAAATGATTAAATTTGCATACATGTTATTATCACTTTTCAAAGTATGACATAGCTTCTGTTTCTCCCTGTCCCACTTAACGGTATAAATCCAATTATATCTTCTTCTCTCTTGGCATTGTATAATGATTTCTTTATATTGCATATTTCTTTCTTCTACCATGTATCACTAACCCAGTGGTTTTCTTGAGAATCAGAAGAGAGCTAAATAAAATATGTAAATAAAGATAAAAGTAGAAAAATACATAAATCAAGAAATAAAATTAAAATACTTTACTTATTGGACTTTGGATTTTAGTTTTAATTATTCAAAATTTTTTATTGTTAGCTGAAATGCAAAAGTGTGGAGATATAAAATGATCTCAGGATATAGTACATAGTGACTGAAACTAAAGTGATCAGGCTTCTCAAGCTTTGTTATGCCTGCGATAATCAATAACTAAGCACAGGCTATCTTTGGCTTTGATTTTATAGTACCCTATTTTCCTTTCCATCAAGAATTCAGACACAATCCTAAGTAAAACCTATGATTAAAGTATCTGGCAGCTTTACAGTTTATCTAAAAAGAACACCCATTTTGCCAGTCCCTATGAATTATGTAATTATTCACAAGCCAGATATAGGTACAAAAGTGACATGATAAAAAAAAGTGAAACCATATGATAATTGACTCTCTCTGCTTGACTTATTTCACTCAGCATAATCTCCTCCAGTCCCGTCCATGTTGATACAAAAGTTGGGTATTCATCCTTTCTGATGGAGGCATAATACTCCATTGTATATATGGACCGTATCTTCTTCATCCATTTGTCTGTTGAAGGGCATCTTGGTTCTTTCCACAGTTTGGCGATTGTAGCCATCACTGCTATGAATATTGGGGTACAGATGGCCCTTCTTTTCACTACATCTGTATATTTGGGGTAAATACTGAGTGGTGCAATTGCAGGGTCATAGGGAGGACATTAGGAGATGGAAAGGAAAAGTGAATTGGGGAAAATTGGAGAGGGAGAAGAACTATGAGAGACTATGGACTCTGAGAAACAAACTGAGGGTTTTGGAGGGGAGTGGGGAGTTAAGTGTGCCTGGTGGTGAGTATTAAGGAGGGCACATATTGCATGGAACAATGAGTGTGTGCATGAAAAATGAATCTTGGAACACTGAAAAAATAAAATTTTTAAGAAAGTGACATGGAAACTCATAGGTCTTAGAAGTTTTTGGCATCTAGGGAGCATGTCACCTATGTCAGCTGTGGTCATCACTATCACTGCACCATCATCTTCATCATTGTCATCATCATGTTTCCAAAATCTTAATGCCCTAAATGAGCACTGCAACCTTTGATTGAAAGAGCAAGCCACCATACTGAAAGCTATTTTATTAATGTCTTCAGTCTCTTATTAATTGAGAGAAGAAAAAGTCTATAGGTAAAAATTAAAATGTATTCACAGTGAAACAGTGTAACCTGGGAACATAAATGTTTCTCTCTTTTATAAATAAAGTGCTTGGATAGATAGGAGTGGAAATGCTATGTTTATGGGAATCTGACTTTTACAAATCCTTTTTTGTAATTTTTGAAATTTTCCTGATATTATCCTTACAGACAGAGAGCAAAGTGTAGATCAGCTGACAAAATTCAGCTAGAGAGTTTGTCTCCAGTGTTAGGCTTTAGGGTTTTGTCCTGTTCAACTTTTTCCTCTGAGCTCTGAGCGAAGAAAGCTTACTCAGGCTACACCAGTTGGCTCTTTCAAAGGGCTAGGAAGTTGGGTCGAACTGGCATACATTTTAAGTTCAATAACCTTACATTCTCAGCATTTATCTTTCTACTGTCTTGAATTCTACTCACTTCAGATAATTTGAGAATTTTTCTGGGAAACTTTAAATGTATTGTTAGTTTTTAAAGTTCTTTAATCTTCTTAATATTTTAGAAGAATTCCAGATGCAGGACATGACTATTGGTGAGGAAGTCCATCAACTAGACCTTGCTGATGAGCTGTCAATAGATTGAGAGACTCAGAGAATCTCTGCGTAGATGTGGGGGGTCACTCGGAAGTTGTTTTGATACTAATGATATACTATATGTTGGCTAATTGAATTTAAATTTAAATAAATTTTTTTAAAATATATATATTTTTTAAGATTTTATTTATTTATTTGTTAGAGAGAGAGAGCACAAGCACAGGCAGACAGAGTGGCAGGCAGAGGCAGAGGGAGAAGCAGGCTCCCCGCCGAGCAAGGAGCCTGATGTGGGACTCGATCCCAGGACGCTGGGACCATGACCTGAGCCGAAGGCAGCTGCCTAACCAACTGAGCCACCCAGGCGTCCCTAAATTTAAATAATTTAAAAAAGAAGTTGTTTTGATAAATATAAAATCAGAACAAGGGGAAATGGGTTGTTTTTCAGGTGGGTTCTTGTGGGGGGAAGGGAGTTTCACTCAAGCCTTGTCAAAATCTGAAGGCTTCCCTTGCATTTTAACAAAGAAAACCACTTGTGTAGCCATGGTATTCTGGTCTGAAAGACCCTGTGCTCCCTCCCCTGGGCCTTGACGGAGGAACACCTGAGTACCAACACATGCATGGTTGTTCCATTCACTGAGACCCAATATGGCAAACCATCTTGTTTGGTTAGTACTGTCTTCAGAGATATTAACTGAAGACTACAGCCTTCTTTTTTATCAGTTCAATTGCAGGCAACAGCTATCCCTTGGTCTTCTAGCTATGTTGAGTGCTTCCTAGGCCTCCTCAGAACACAGTTTAGGTTGTGTCTCTCCTCCAGACGGGTGGCTTTCATGCATTGCATGTCAGTTTTCACTAGTTTCACTGCAAATCCGGGGGCTCTCCAGTCTAATTCCCTACCTGGTGACATCAGCAACCAGTCAATCCCAACAAAATCTCATTTGCTCGTGGGTGGGGCAGAATGTTTAGAGCAAGTAAAAAGGAGCTTTCTAAAATTAAATGTTTCCAAATTTTGAAAAATCTGGGCATTTGGGATGCCCTGGGTTGCTCAGTTGGTTAACTGCCTGTCTTCGGCTCAGGTCATGATTCTAGGGTCCTGGGATCAAATCCCCCATTGGGCTCCTTGCTCAGCAGGGAGTCTGCATCTCCCTGTGCCTGCCATTCTTGCTGCTTGTGCTTTCCCTCTCTCTGACAAATAAATAAACAAAATCTTAAAAAAAAATCTGGGGGGCACCTGCGTGGCTCAATGAGTTAAGGCCTCTGCCTTCGGCTCAGGTCATGATCCCAGGGTCCTGGGATCGAGCCCCACACCGGTCTCCTCTGCTCAGCAGAGAGCCTGATTCCTCCTCTCTCTCTGCCTGCTTCTCTACATGCTTGTGATCTCTGTCTGTCAAATAAATAAATAAAATCTTTAAAAAAAAATCTGGGCATTTAATCAGCCTAATATTTTTATCTGCTCTTCTCATTCTTAGGGAACAAACTTTTCTTAAACACAGGGTGTGTAAAGTCCTGCTGAGTGACAACATTCTTAAACAAAGCCCAACACATTCACAGTAACTCAGGCAGGAAGAAGCAGGGCCATCTTCTTCCTTCTCACTCAGATACGTGAGCTTCTGTTTCTAATTGGCAGCTAATTAGCATTAAACTGGACTGAGTTCCTCATGGGTAGCCTGATGGTCTGCTTGGGATGGCTTCAGTTTATGCCCGTTGTCCTGGAATAATTATTATTCATGTTCCTTTTCACTCTCTGAAGTGTCCCATTTTAGGTGATAAATTGTATGCTCACCCTAACTGACCTGTGTGGCTGTGTGGCTTCTTAATGCTAAGAGGGGCCATCTTTCCAGATAAGGGAATGAAGACAGTTACTTGGGAAGAGTTATATGATGGAGAGGCAAGGGAAAGAGGACCTATTAAAGCCTTATCTTTGGGTGACTCGGACTTGAGCTTCCAAAACTCATCAAAGAAGATATCTAAGTTGTTAGAAACCATGTTTAGGGTAAATTATCTTCAATGAAAAGACAGAAGGTAACGTGTTCCTAAGCAGGGCTTCTTACGAGCTATCTAAGCTAAGGCTATCTAGCCTCTTCCCATCTACCTATATGAGAGTTGAATTAGCCCAAAGCCATCCCCGTTCACATAAGACACAGTGATGCAGCTCTGGCATACTGCAGAGTAGAAGGCTCAGGCTTCCCTTTTGGTTGCCATTTCCATCCTACATGGCCACTGCACCATGAAGGAAAGACACGTTGTCTGTTCAGACTCTTCTGTTGGGAAGCCTCCCCCCACCCAGGCTGGGGTGTTCCCCTCTGCCCCTGCATGTTCTCTCCCAGAGCACAGACATCCAGAACAGCATGGCCTCTCCATGTCTGGTTCCCACAGTAGACTCTGAGCCACATGAGGGCAAAGACTCCTTCCTCTTCTGTGAAATGAAGGTGAGTAGGGATTGTATCGACCTTAAAGCATTAACTGACAGTGAGACATGTAAAGAATTAGGCAGAGAGTTCTCTTCCTGCTTGAAACAATTTTCTCTATTTTGATCTGTCCATCAGCCACACAGTTTCAATGGCTGGAATTGTCCCCACACCAAAATGCCAGGGCCCACAACTGTTGTTGGTAGGTGGGGGTTCTTGCATGATCTGTCTTGCATCTTCAGATCAATTTTTATCTTTCCCTCTACTCTGTAACTATTTTAAAAATAAAAGCTTATAAATGCAACCTACATACAAAAAAATTTTTTATGGCATGAAAACAGACACATAGACCAGTGGAACAGAGTAGAGAGCCCAGATATAGTCCCTCAACTCTATGGTCAAATAATCTTTGACAAAGCAAGAAAAAATATACAGCGGAAAAAGGACAGTCTCTTCAATAAATTGTGCTGGGAATATTGGATAGCTATATGTAGAAGAATGAAACTCGACCATTCTCTTACACCTTACACAAAGATAAACTCGAAATGGATCAAAGACCTCAACATGAGACAGGAATCCATCAGAATCCTAGAGGAGAACATAGGCTGTAACCTCTTCGATATCAGCCACAGCAACTTCTTTCAAGATATGTCTCCAAAGGCAAAGGAAACAAAAGCAAAAATGAACTTTTGGGACTTCATCAAGATCAAAAGCTTCTGTACAGCAAAGGAAACAGTCAACAAAACAAAGAGGCAACCTACGGAAGGGGAGAAGATATTTGCAAATGACAGCACAGACAAAAGGCTGATATCCAGAATCTATAAAGAACTTCTTAAACTCAACACACACAAAACAGATAATCATGTCAAAAAATGGGCAGAAGACATGAACAGACACTTCTTCAATGAAGACATACAAATGGCTATCAGACACAGAAAAAATGTTCATCATCACTGGCCATCAGGGAGGTTCAAATCAAAAAATCAAAAAATTGAGATACCACCTTACACCAGTTAGAATGGCCAAAATTAGCAAGACAGGAAACAACGAGAGGATGTGGAGAAAGGGGAACCCTCTTACACTGTTGGTGGGAATGCAAGTTGGTGCAACCACTTTGGAAAACAGTGTGGAGATTCCTTAAGAAATTAAAAATAGAACTTCCCTATGACCCTGCAATAGCACTACTGGGTATTTACCCCAAAGATACAGATGTAGTGAAAAGAAGGGCCATCTGTACCCCAATGTTCAATGGCCATGGTCGCCAAACTGTGGAAAGAACCAAGATGCCCTTCAACAGATGAATGGATAAGGAAGATGTGGTTCATGTACACTATGGAGTATTATGCCTCCATCAGAAAGGATGAATCCCCAACTTTTGTATCAACATGGACAGGACTGGAAGAGATTATGCTGAGTGAAATAAGTCAAGCAGAGAGAGTCAATTATTATATGGTTTCAATTATTTGTGGTGCATAACAAATAACACAGAGGACATGGGGAGATGGAAAGGAGAAGGGAGTTGAGGGAAATTGGAAGGGGAGTTGAACCATGAGAGACTATGGACTCTGAAAAACATTCTGAGGGTTTTGAAAGGGCGGGGGGTGGGAGGTTGGGGGAGCCAGGTGGTGGGTTTTATGGAGGGCATGTACTGCATGGAGCACTGGGTGTGGTGCATAAACAATGAATTCTGTTATACTGAAAAGAAATTAAATAAATAAAAAAATTTTTTAAAAGATTTTTATTTACTTATTTGACAGACAGAGATCACAAGTAGGCAGAGAGACAGGCAGAGAGAGAGAGGAGGGGAAGCAGGCTCTCTGCTCAGCAGAGAGCCTGATGCAGGGCTCGATCCCAGGACCCCAGGACCCCAAGACTACGGCCTGGGCCGAAGGCAGAGGCTTTAACCCACTGAACCACCCAGGCGCCCCACAAATACTTTTTAATAAAAGTGAATGTATATAGTGTAGAGATTTTTTTCCTTGCTATTTTCACTTAACAAAGGCAATACTTTTCTATTGACTTTTATAGGCAGTCAATCTTAGCCATTATTTTTCATTACAATCCGGCCACTTATGAGTGTTTAGACATTCAGCAGAAGACTCAGACCAGGGAGATAATTCCCTTGCACCATTAAACACTGCTGTCCATCCCACTAAACTTCATGCAACAGGCATTTATGAAATCCCGCTATGTGCAAAGGGCTGTGCTAACACCCACCCAGTTGCAATGGTCCCACAGAGAGCTGTAGATTTAGGTGATACTGTTTCCTACTGCCATGAAGACCTTGGTACTATCTCTGTATGCTGTTAGAACCCTGAAGAGTTAAAGCAGCCTGCAAAATGGGTCAGCCTAAAATCATTTGCACTAAGAGAATCTGATTTACCAGATTTTGTATTTATTATAGCGGATATATACTATGCCACTCCGACTTCCCCTTCAGGACTATGGCAAATAAACCCCAAGGTGATCTCCATGATTCCTACCTCCCGATGTCCGTGCCCCTGGAGTATGAGGGGCCCTATAACATGTTCTAGCCCATAGAATGTAACAGAAGTAAGGGGATTTTGAGACATAATTAAGGTCCCAAATCAGTTGATTCTCAGTTAATCAAAAGGGTGAGCCCTAGTTAATCAGCTAAATGCACCTGAAATAGGCACTGACCCTGTCTGAAATGAAAGACTCTCCTTAAGGATTTCATGAGGTAAATTGGCTGTGTTGCCCTTTGCACGTGGCAAGGAGGTGGATAACCTCCAGTGATTGAAGGTGGCATCCAGGCAGTAGCCAGCAAAAAGCCAGGCCCTCAGCCATACAGCCACAAGGACATGAGCTTTGCCACAAATCTGAATGACCTTGGAAGTAGATTGTTTCTCAGCAGAGCTTCACATGAAAATGCAACTCCATCAATGTGTTGACTACAGCCTATAGGACCCTGACCAGAGGACCAGTTAAGCCATGCCCAGACTCCTGACCCATGGGAATGATGGGATGATAAATACGGTTTATTTTAAGACACTAAGTAGGGGGTAATTTGTTTCTGTGAAGCAGATGCTCTCATTCTCCCAGCTCTCATGGTATGGGTAGCTGCATCCCTCTCTGGGAACTAGCCTCAACGAGCAATAGCCACTTCCCCCAGGCTGTGCACCCCTTTCTCCTCAAGAGCAGCCAGCTCCAATGACTGGTCAGTGACTGGCCAAAGGGGCAGGGAGGCAGGGAAGTGTGAAGGCACAGCCTGCTTGCCTTGAGCAGGCTGAAGGTCAGCTGAAGGGCAGCGCTGAAGGGCAATGCCAGAGCTCACCATGGGACTGATTGAAACTCCTGTTGTGACTGCAAGGCACTCACCCCCTCCCTCTTTCTAATCCTGCTTTCTGTACTCCCCTTGGGTGTTGGCCCCGAGACCACTCCACAAAATACTTCTCTACCTCAGATCTGTTTCCAGAGAGCCCAACCTAAAATGGTTATAACCATTCTTTAAAAAATTAATTTATCAAGTAAGCTCTTATGCAGGACTTGAACTCACAACCCTGAGATAAAAGTTGCATGGTCTATCAACTGATCGGGCAGGCATCCCAGTTATAACAATTTTCTCTATTATATCGCTTATTGTCACGTGGTCTCCTCCAAAGTCTGAGAGCTAAAGGAAAAGGCAATTGAGAGGGGAACCTATGCTGGTGATCTTGTCTTAATTTGCTTTTGTTTTGTAGCACAGATTCCTCTACTGTTTTTGGATAATCTTTCCTTTTTAAGATTATCGATTCTTTTTAAAAATTTATTAAGAAGGCACTGGGGTGGTCTCTAAAAGTAATTGAAGTGCATTCTTCTTATTTTACAGAATGGGGCATGGAGACTTAGGGTGTGTGTGTGTGTGTGTGTGTCCTGCCAGTTCATTCACTCAGTCAACAGATATTTGTCAGGACTGGAGCTGGACTCTTTGTAGGTTGTGCAGAATGTACAGCCAGATGCGTGGACAGTCACATCACAGCCTCGTGGTTTCCTTCCTAAAGTGACATCACTAGTGCGGTTGCTCAGTAAGGCTCTCTGGTCCGATGGCCACATATGCCTCTGCCCTGGTGCTGCCCCACCTCCATGGAGAACTCCACTTACTTAGCTCCTTTACTTTCCCTTGAGCTGGGAAACCGCATGAATCCGACATGGATCCACCACCACATCATTCCTTAGGATCTGGTATGTCACTGTATAGATGGTAAGAGTCACATTCTCTTTTTGATTCCACATTCAGAATAAGGAGGTTTACTTTGATTTAACAGTAATAGTCAGTAACACCTACAGTTCTTATCATGTGCCTGGCGCTGTTTAAACAGCTTAAAAAATATGAATTCAGATAATCCTTCCAGCAAACCCAGGTGGTAGCTAACATTCAGGTTATTAACAGATAAATGCCTAGAAGTGTGTTTGAGTTGTATATAGCTTTCATTTCAGAAAAAGGGCCTGGGTTCATTAACTAATGCTTGCAAAAGACAAGTGAAACATTCCCACATTTTCATTAAACCCTGAGTTTGCTAATAATTCTTTCTCCTTTTGGAAAATAATCTCTTTTAGGTGTGGGTATTATATAAAATGCATGCCTATTCTTGACCATTCTGGTACCAATTACCAAAGTTTAGAATAGCCTAGGCTCATCACCTCTTTTCCCTTTCCCTCCCCTGCCCACCTTCTGATATTCCTCTGTTCCTAGACATGTCCCCTACAAACCGAAGAGGAGATGAGCAGAAACTCATGTCTGTCAGACAGTTACCTGTTATCAGCTCTGCTGAAGACCAGGTGGGCAAAGAGCTGGAAATTAATGGGATGCCCTGTCAAGGGCATTTTCCACCCCAGCCCTGTCCCTCCAGCCGTGAAGATCTGGCTGCTTCCTCCAAGATCTAGGGCCTTTAAACCTCTAGGGTCCAGGAGAGCATCATATATATTATCATGTGATTAAGGAGTTCCTGGAAAAACACCAATTTAGTTAAGTTTCACTGAATAATTGAACACATTTGCTATCCACTGTGTATTTTTAATTTATAGTTGTTTACTGGCTACCTTCTATTGTATTGTATTGTCCTGTGTTGAATACTGAGAAAGCATAAGTCTCCATCTCTGCTGGTGGGGAAATATTTGGAGAAAAAATACAAACTCAAATGGACAAAATGAGAAAAATAAATGCTTTTATTGTATATTTTTTTGATAAATTGTAAGATGCATCTGTACCCCTTCTTGCCTGTTTTATTTAGAATCCGTGGTGTATTAGTTTCTTATTGTTTCTGTAACACAGCACAAACTTAGTGGCTCATTATATTGTGCTTTGGTTTATTATGCTCCATGGATACTGCATTTTTTTTTTTTTTTTTTACAAATTGAAGGTTTGCGGCAACTCTGCATCAAGCAAATCTATCAATGCCAGTTTTGTCCAACAGCATTTGCTAACTTTTGTCTCCATGTCACATTTTGGCAATCCTCACAATATTTCAAACTTTTTCATATATTACATGGGTCATGGTGATCTGTGATTGGCGATTATGACTCATTGAAAGCTCAAATGGTGGTTAGCAATTTTTTAGCAATAAAGTATTTTTAAATTCAGATATCTACATAGTTTTTAAAGACAGTGTTGTTGCACACTTAATAGACTGCAGTATAGTGTAAATATAATGTTTTATGCACCAGGAAACCAAAAAATTCATTAGATTTGCTTTATTGCAATGCTCATTTTATTGCAGTGGTCTGAATTAATCTGCAATATCTCCAAGGTGTACCTGTATTATCTTATAGTCCTGGGGATCAGAGTTCCAAAATGGGTACCAGTGGGCTAAAAGCACAGTGTGGGCAAGGCTACATTCCTTCTGGAGGCTTTGGAGAGAATCTATTTTCTTGCATTTTCTGACTTATAGAGGCTGCCCACGTTGCTTGGCCCCTTTCTATCTTCAAAGCCAGCAATGACAGTCAAGCCTTTATTACACTACATTCCTATGACACCGACTCTTCTGCTTCCCTCTTCCAACTGTAAAGGACCCTTGTGATTACATCGGACCACCTGAATAATGGAGATAATCTCCTCCATATTTTTAAAAGATTTATTCATCTATTTTACAGAGGAAGATAGAACAGCGGGGAGGGATGGGCAGAGAAAAAGAGAGAATCTCTAGCAGACTCCACACTGAGCAAGGAGCCAGATGCAGGGCTCAATCCCACAACGCTGAGACCATGACCTGACTTAAATCAAGAGTCAGACACTTAACTGACTGAGCCACTCAGGTGCCCCTACATCTCCTGTGTCTTAAAGTCAGCCATCTTAATTCCATCTGCAACCTTAATTCTCCCTCACCATGCAACATAACTTTTTCACAGGTTCTGGGGATTAGAACATGGCCATCTTTGGGGGAGGGGAGGAATATTCTACCTATCACACCCAGCATGCATGCCCTTCACAGAATGCCATGTAGATCAATGGATATTTCTATTAAAAAATATAAAACAAGAGAAAGAAATTAAAAGCTTTTCATATCTCAGTGCTCGTTAGTGCAGGAACACATTGATCCACTGTATGATTTTGGGTGGAGATTGTCATGGACACTGTCATTGGTGTCATTTATTATTCCCCCTGCAATAAGTTAGAAATGTGATCAAAGTGACATAAAACAAATGCTGCTGGTTTTGTGTACTGTTAAAATGAGCATTAAATGTACTTAATTGCTAAATTATGTGGTATATACCATGTGTGTTTTGAGAAAAATGAATCTCTCTTCCTTGCTATTCTTCCTGGTAATTCAGCTACCTGAGATAGACAAAAGACCCAGAATTAATCCATTTGTTCAAAGCCATCAATTCATTCAACATATATTTCAAAAGCCTCCGATGAATGCCAGTTACAGTGCTAGATGCTGGGGAAATGATGAATAAAACCAAACATTTTCCTTGTGCTCTTAAAAATTTTAAGTTGGTGAGGGTCCATATGGGAAATTTTGTAAATCTTACAGTGAACCAGACTTGAAGCATCAGCAGTATATAGAGAGACTGAGAAGAGTGAGGAAGGAGTTTCAGGAAATAGGAGGAAAGCTGAGTAAAGCCACTGTTGCAGGAACTCACTGGAGACAAGTCTCTGTATTTTAATCTTTTCTGATTTCTGACTCTTTTGTTGGTTTCCATGACATTATCTTCAAGCCCACAACTGAAACTCAGGGTAGAAGTGGTGAGGAAAGCCCATTTTTCTGGGCTCAGAGGAAGAGAATCAGAAATCTCACTTTGGGGAAAAGACAACAATTGTACTACAGTGAACAAAGGCAAAGCCTCTTGGTGCCAAGTTTGGGAAATGCTGAATGTCAAAGGGCAACTCATGACATTTCATCAGAAAAGGACACATGAGACACACATTCCAAAGAGTTGGTACAGAATGTCGGACAGTTCAAGAGCTGAAAAGAGACTCAGAAGAGAAAACAAGAAGCATCCCCCCCCCCCACTAGAATGTTAGCTAGCTTTTGGAAGTAAACCTCCATAATTTTATTTGAATGACACATCAGACCCCGAAGCCAGTGTTTCATTTTGATGATTAATTACCAAGTTGTTGCATTGGTTTGAGTTCTTTTTATTGATTTTCCATTAATAATTGCTTCACAAAATGCTCTATCCCTGACAAATTCATTAAAAACTAAAAATCAAAGAACCAAACCCCAACTCTGATTTTTACAAAGCTGTCAAAGACTTCAGTAGGACAGGAAGAAGGGGACTTATTGCAAAGACCCCAACCTTGTGCTGTGCAACTGTATTGGTTAATGCTGACTGCTGTAACAGATGATCCTCAAAATCTGAGTGATTTGGTACAATGAAAGTTTATTGCTTGCTCTTGTCACAGTTCAGTGTGGTCAGTGAACTCTGCTCCACACAGTCATTCAGGGACCCAAACTTTTCTGTGCAAAGCACAGGCACCTTCAATACATGGCCTCAAGGAAACCCTGACCTTCACTCACCGGTAGACAAAGGTCAATGCAGAGAGAGATTGGGAAGGCACATCTGTTCCTAACTGCCTCTGCCTGGCGGGATGCATCATTTCTGCTCACTCTCCATTGGCAAGAGCATGTCATATGGCCCCCTCTCCCTCTAACGGGTCTGGGAAATATAGTAGAATTATGAATCCAGGAAGGAAGAACCAGTGTATCAACTACTTAGTGCTGTACTTCATCACTCTCTCCAGATTTTCAAGTTGTTTGGCAAAAAGGAAACCCAACTGGATCATTTGGCTACTGGGTCAGCATCTCCTCCTCTTCATTTGTGTTTCTTGGTGTTCACACCTGGGCTTGCTGGAGAGAGAGGGGCGAGGAAGGGAGAGGGGAAGAATCACCTGAAGTGTGTCTCCCCCAGGCAGATACAGGACCCTTTCCACATGATTCCCGCCTCTGCCTTATTCTTCACTCTCACACCCACCTGAAAAGTTTCATTCAAAAGAGGATCCATGAAATGTGGACATGAGAATCTCTGAATATGCCATTTGAATATGTCATTTCAGCCTCCTTAATTATGTGGCACCATGGTCCCACAAACAAACCTGGGTTTCAGAGACCGCAACTTTTTCCTCTATGACCCTACAGAACTAAGCTTACCTGTCACAGATGCTATCTTTGAAGTCAAGACAACACTGCCAGTAATGATTATCTAGATATATGTACAAGCAACAGGGTGAGGCAAACACCACCTTGCCATTCCCCTCTGCCCTGCACATGTGGCCAGCATTGCTACCTGTCCTGCCTTGGAAGCAGCCTCATGGATCACAACCACTTTCTCCTCTCACACTTTGCCACCCTGTCTGGTGGACTAGAGAGGCCAGACCTGGCCACCTTAGGCTAAATTTAGGAACATTTGTTATTTTTAAAAAATATTTTATTTATTTATTTGACAGAGATCACAAGTATTCAGAGAGGCAGGCAGGGAGAGAGAGGAGGAAGCCGACTCTCTGCAGAGCAGAGAGCCAGACGCAGGGCTCGATCCCAGGACCCTGGGATCATGAAATTTGTTATTTTTTAATTTCTAGACTATTTAGCACAAAGAAGTATCCCCTCTAGGTGGTTATAGCTCATTGATGCTCTCAAACAGCCTTTCTTCCTTCCTTGGACTCTACCCAGAGGCACCTTAATGAGAAGTATGAGGACCCCAGCTATTCCGAAGGGAATCTGGGTCACATTAGACTGTGGTTTCCTACTGGGCTGAAAGGAGCTTACAAGTGAAGTGGAGAAATAAATTGGCTTGTCACTGCTAACTCCCCCAAATGGTGTTCCCATTAAAATAGACCCAGCGGAGGAGACTTCTCGCTTGTAATTGCCACCAATAGATCTATCACTGTATACTAGAAATTTCTACTAAACTCTAGCCCATCAGTATCACTAAACAAGGGGAAAAGAGCAAATGTATTCATGAAGGTCATCCATCAGGGTCATGTTTAGACTTCCGTCGTCGACTCGTACCATTTCCTTTTCACACCGGAGTCTTCCCTTTTACTAAGGCAGTTTGGCCTCAGAGTTAATGTGCTTGCATTCCACAAGCACACATGAGCTTCTTACAAGGGCCTGTCCCTCAAAAGGTATTTTCCAAAAAGTTACATGTAAGTTGGAGATTTGGCTCTGTATACACACTATATGATTGGTGTGACTTTATTCAAATTATCTAACCTCTCAGAACCTTTAAAATGGGGATAGTGATACTCATTTGCACCATTTTGCAGGTATTAGACAAGCATGATAACAGAACAGAGTTGGTGCCCAATAAATATTGGCTTTCTTTTTCTCCTTTGCTTCTTCCCTTTGCCTTTTCTCTCCTTTCTCTCTTGTCAGGAGTACTCAACCGTTTTCCAGTGACTGATGGAGAGCTGGGCCGTAGTTGCCCAAAGGAGAGGTTGTGCGTAGGTGTGTATTCTATGTCAAGGCAAATGAAGTTGAGCTTGCTTGAAGTAAAATACTTCATAAAGGAGGCAAATGCTGTAGACACTGGCAATCTGGAGGAAGCCACATTCTGCAGGAAGGTATGTGCACGCCCAAGTTCTGAAGAGCCACTAGAGTTGACCTCCAGCCCTTGCTCTTCCTTTGGCCTCTGTCATACATGGTCCTGCTTTCTCTTCTTCCTCCCTGGGCCCCTTTGACAGCTTTGCCCCCCTCCCCCTAACTCTAAAGTTTGCAGTTCCTCAAGACTCAGCCCTCAGCCTTTTCCACATCTCACTTTGTATCCTCTCCCTGACCATCACATCCATGCACAGCACTGCAGTTGCCAAGCATGTTCTGATGATTTTTTAATTCACCTCTCCTTGCCTAGATGTCCAGCCTATGAGCTCTAGACCCATATATCCTACTGTCCACAGAATGTCACTACTTGGGTGTCTCAGAGCTTCTGCAGATGCAACTTGGCCAAAATCAACTCGTGTTATTTCCACCTCCAGACGTGGCCCTGCTGCAGTGTTTGCTGACTCATGAGAGGTCCCTGGAAGTACCTTGGACCTCCTTCTCCTTCCCTCCCACCCTCCCTCTCATCCCCTCCCTTCTAGTCAGTCAATCAGGATCCAGCCACAAATCCCAATTCCAAAGCCACTGTGCTTTCTCATGGGGCTCCCACCAGGGCCTCTGCTTGACCTTTCACATTCACTTGGGCCTCTGGAGTCCACTCTCCAAACTCCAGATGGGAAGATCTTGTACAGATTCCCTCTAATGCATCTGCCTCTCACCCTTCTGTATCCACTTCTTGCCCAAAACATTTCAAAGCGTTCCCATTGCTCTCAGGATGAAATTCCTTGTCCCTGACATGGCTTGCAAGGACTTGCACTTAACTTCCTCCCTTGTCATCTTGCCCCTGTTCTGGGGGTCAGCCACACCGATGTGTCTGATTTCTTCGAATGCACCACACTTTCCCCACTTCTGGGCCTTAACCTGTGTTCTGCCTCCCCTCAGGACACCCCCTGTCACCTTCCCTTCTTTGCTTAGCTAGTTCCTGCTCATCCATAAGATCTCATCTTAGACATTACCATGTTTTGTTGGTTTGAAAGCACGTATTCCATAGTTTCACATCACCAAAATTGGGGTGCGTTGGCTGTCAGTTGGCAGCAGTGGGACACAGTTGTCTGCTCCCTGGATATATGCTAACATGGACAGCACCAGCATCAAAACCTGCATCATGGGACGAGGGGCTTGGCAGCCACTCTTGGATACAACGTGGAGCACACCAAATCCGCAGGAATCAAAGGACATGATTGGGAAGGAGGAAATGGTGGATCCTACGTGTTTAGCAACATTTCCCAAGCAGGATTCAAAATGTGTTAACCCTGTGTTGTTGCAAATTTGACTTAAAAGCTCAGCAACAATAACTTAGTTCTTTTATAGATTCCCTTAAGAAATATCATATCACCGATGCTCTTAATGGCACGAGGATGAGAATGTGTGGAAAACCAGAGGCATCAACTCTGAGTTGAAGGAAGAAACGGACCCAACATAAACAAATTGTAAGAATTCCTTAAGAACCTATTTTGCTTACATTTTCTCTCCTAGCTATGCACAAAATGATAGGTAACAAAAGTCTACATCAAATTAAAAATGAAATAAATATTGTAAGTCATGAGAAAAGCCTTCTGTCATATTTAATTGGAAGCATTATTCTTCTTTCTTAGTGTACACAGAATAATGGTGTGTCTTACAACTGGTGACATCTTCAGTTTAATGAAATACGGTAGTTCCTAAGAACTGTCTTCACCGACACCCCAAAATTACATCATCCTTTTACATGCTCTCTCATATTCTGGTCCCTCCTTATATCACTAATAATGACTGCTGTAAATAGTAAATTGTCTAATTAGTTATTTAAAGTCTGCAAGACTGTAAGCTCAATATGAGAAAGAGCGTCCTCCCTCAGGTTAACTGCTTGTCCCTGGAAGCTGGCAAGTCAAGGCCACTCAAGGGACAAGTTGTTAGAATGAATGAGTCTGATAAGGACTGCTCTAGCTTCCTTTAGGTGGCCTAGAAATAGTTGTCCTAAAATGCTCTATGACACGGCCTAAGTCACAGAGCCCTGATAGAGCCCCGGGTGGGAGAAGAGAAAGGCTGTGTCATGTGAGGCCTTCATCCCCCATGAAAGGCACTGATAACTCCTGCAGGAACAAGTGCCTCCGCAGGACCAGAGCATCCACAGCCCATGGCACAACCCATCATCACACTCCCCTGGGCACCTTTCATGGTGCATCTGGGAATGATACAATTCCTGCCCCCGGGAATAAGCGCTTAAGAGTGGCACTCCCCAACAGTGGCAGGAGATAACGTGAAGATCGGGCAAAACTAAAGCAAACACGGGCACACGTCCCTTCACTAGCCTCTTCCCTTCTAACGATATTTGAGGAAAGAAATGCTTACAGAGGGCTGTCAGCCAGTGTTTCTGTGGGTGAGTGCTCGAGCTCTGAGAGGAAGGAAGGACACAGGCAGGACTTCCCACTTGATGGTCCTTGGATAAATGTGCCATGTTACCAAGCAGGACCTGGCGACACTTTCAGCCTCTTGTCCGCTCTGAGGCACGCCTGAGGAGGAAGGTTTCCAGTGAACCCACAGCTCTGGCTGCTGGGAGTCTTCCCTCTGAGATGCCTCCAAGCAAACAAAGCAGTGACTCTGACTGCTTTCCAGTTTTGCATGTGAGGAGAAAATTTACTCTGAGATGTATCCTGAGAGCCCGGTCTTGGAAATATAAGTCCATGGAGGGAGCAGAATAATACGCATGGATGTGGTATCCCGGATTGCAGGGAAGGACCCCCATCCCTGAGATTTAAGTGAGTTGGTTCCAATCTCATTGTACCTTAGAAGGAACCCTGTGTCCTCCCCCAAGCGCTCCTGGATGGAGGGGAAGGCAGGGTAGAGATGGGGTTCACATTTTCCTCGCTCCCTTGGCCATTGCTCCAGCTCCTCTGAATTAGTTCTGTTTACGGATTGCTGTTGCCTCCTGACCCATGAGAGCAGCTACCACATGGCACCACGAGGGCCTGGAGAGCCACACAAAAACCCACACTCCCATAAAGCCCTTCCGGAAGTGTGGGAGCTGAAGCTAGCAACTGAGAAGCAAATACCGGGACACTTCTTACCGTAGACCTCAGCCATTTCCGCAAGCTCAGCTTCTCTCAGTTTCTTACTGAGAAAATCTCGGATTTCTCCGGCTTACACACCTCAACTGGGCTCTGAGCCTTCCTTTACATACCCCATGGGCCAAACCCTTTCTTGCTCCCCCTTCTCTCCACCCCCAGTCTCCGCCAGGGGGACAAGGGAATGCTGATACTCACTACCCTCCGATACACCCTTCCCTCACCTTCAAGGGCAAATTCAGCCTGAATTAGTCTGAGACTTAAAATATCTTCCCTGCCTGGTTGTATGCAGGTGTGCAGATTGTAATTGGCAGAGCTGGGCAGGACCTGAGTTTCTCTACACAACCTCTTCCTTGTGTAGATGACCAAAGGGAGGCTCAGGTTTGTCGAGGTGGCTTGGCCTCGGCTAGAGCGGATAAGGTGCCCAGCCAGTATTAGATTTGGGGTTGACTTTATGTCTGGTGTTTTTTTTAAGTTTCAAAGCTAGAAAGCAGAATCCCAGCGCACATGCTTGCCTGCAGCAGGCAGGCGATGGGAATGACTGAAGGGAGCTAGGGTGAGCACATTCCTCTGGGATGTGTGCATCCTGGGGCTGAGAGAACCAGAGCGTGCATTCCAAAAGATGCAGGCTTTGCTTAGTGCGGGGGCTTCAGGTTGTGTGGGGATGCCTGCTTACTGTGTTGCAACATCTTACCTGGGACTCTTATTTCTTTTCCCCCAAGAACTAGAAATCTGGAATCAAAAAATTACACAATATTCTTTTTTTTTTAAAAAAATATTTTATTTGTTTATTTGAGACGGAGAGAGAGAGAGAGAGAGAGTGTGAGAAAGAATGAGAGGGGAGAAAGTCAGGGAGAAGCAGACTCCCCGCAGAGCTGGGAGCCTGATGCTGGGCTCAATCCCAGGACTCTGGGATCACAACCTGAGCCAAAGGCACTCACTTAACCAACTGAGTCCCCCAGGCCCCCTACACAATATTCTTAATAGCTCAAATGTAAAGCAAACATGGTGCATGCCAGCTAAAGCACACCTGTGTCCAAGTTCAGTCCAGGGATAGCCAGTTCTCAACTTTTGCTATAAAGAGATCTTGGTGCAAAAGGACTTCCCCAAGGTCCCCTCCCCTGACTGCTTCTATGTTTTTCTCTCTGAGGTCTCCCACTACTCCCACTACTACCACTACCCTGAGGTCGCCCCCTCCCCACATTCCCACTGCTTCTGAGCCCATTCCTCATATTCTTCTCTCCAGATCCTGCCTCACCAAGCCCACGGGAAATGGGCTCCCATGGCCCCGGAGTAAATGTCCCACCGGTCTTGCTTGGCTTTGCCTTCCCCTGAAAATCAATCATTAAATCACGTTCCTAAATTCACTGGGGACCATGCTGGAGCCAACCACACGTCAGCCAAATGCCTTGCTTGCAGAGGAGCAAACTCAAATGGAATCACACACAAATGATGCTTGCCTTGCATAGAAGTTACCTGGATGGAAATCAAAGGTAAACAAAATAAAATGTACAGCTCAGCAATAGCTTTCTTTGCATTAAGCAAGCCATGAGGTTACCTGCCCTGCTTTGCTGAAATACTAAGAGTGTAAGTCCCAGACCCAGCCGGCTCCTCACAGAGTTCTTTATGAGCTGCTCGCGTTACAAGTGGAGTTCACAAGTATAGCCCACATCTCCCAGCAGATGACAGTGCCCACGAGAGGCCCAGCCACCAGGCAGGTAGGTCCCACAGGTGAGGGGGCTGGGGGTAAGGCTGTGGTGGAGGCTGAAGACTGACCCCCTCACTACCAGGAAGCAGCCTTTCCTAGATCCGCTGACAACAGAGTTCAGGCCCCAAGTAGCTGGAGCTTCTGATTTTTCAGGAGAAGTTGGAAGTCTGGAGCCTTGTGGGAACCCTTCAGGTAATTAACGTTTGACAACTAATTTGAATAAAAAGAAAACACCTTTCCAACCACAAAGAACTCTTTGAAGGTTTGATTCAGCTATGGACTGCAAGACAGCAGCCTCTAGGTTGAAAGGCGGGGCTAAGAAACGCTCAAAAGAAGGCCAGATAATTTAGCCTATCGCTTCCAGCTGCTTCTGGAACTGCTCATTCAAGGTTTTAGGTTCACATGTGGCCCAGAAGGACCCTCGGATTGATGCCTGGTTCTCTCTCTCTCTCTTCTTAAACTAAAGCCACAGTTTTTAATGAATATTGCTTTGCATCGTTTTACTTTCCCCTTTATCTTTCTACCCTTACGATTTTTATTTTTTTATTAGTATTATGTTCGGTTAGCCAGTACACCCTTGGTTTTGGATTTCCACGATTCATTCAGTTGTGTATAACACCCAGTGCTCATCACCACACGTGCCCTCTTTAATACCCATCAGCCTGTTACCCCATCCCACCACCCCCTTCCCTTCTGTAACTCTCAGCTTGTTTCCTGGAGTCCAGAGTCTCTCATGGTTTGTCTCCTTCTCTGATTTCTTCACTCATTCAGTTTTCCCTCCCTTCCCCTATGGTCCTCTGCACTATTCCCCGTGTTCCACATGTGAGTGAAACCTTATGATAATTGTCTTTCTCTGCTTATTTCACTCAGCATAATCCCCTCCAGTTCCTCCCACGTCGATGCAAGTGGTGGGTATATCTTTTCTGATGGCTGAGTAATATTCCATTGTATGTACTGATCACATCTTCTTTATCCATTCATCTGTTGAAGGACATCTCAGCTCTTTCCAGTTTGGCAACCGTGGCCATTGCAGCTGTGAACATTGGGTTGCACATGCCCCTTCTTTTCACTACATCTGTATCTTTGGGGTAAATACCCAGGAGTGCAATTGCAGGGTCATAGGGCAGCTCTATTTGTAACGTCTTGAGGAACCTCCATACTGTTGTCTTGATTCTCTTAAACCTCATTCCAAACAGAGATACTCCATGCCACCTGCATCCTTCTGTAGTGTGTACCAGACTTGATTTGACATGGCCACGAAGAAGGAACCTGACAGGTCCCATTCATGTCCTTGATCTCATCACACTCCGTTCTTCATACAACCTGAAGAATGCCAGCAGCACCCAAATTTCTCCTCCCTCCCCTCGAGCTCATCACCCTGTACTTACAGAGCAATGTTTTTCAAGGTTGAAGCCATTTTTTGCAGTCGGCAGACACGCCAGGCAAAAGAACTACCTTCTGACTAGAAATGATCACTGGGCATGTCTAGTGGTTGTGCTTTGCATCGTGATGTGGTTATCCCTCTGTCAATCACCTGAAGACAAGCCTGGTCCTTGTCCAGGAAACTAGAATGGAGTAGACAAGCCTCTGTAGCAGTAAAAGGAACTCTGCTTCTCTCTAAACACAACGTTGCTTAACTGAACAATGTTTATTGAGTTCATACTATGTGTCAGGGACTATGTTATATTTTGGCCATCCTGTTCTTGAATTTAGACTTGTTTTTCAGGATGCTCCTGAGTGAGGGAGGTAGTGATGGCCTTCATAGGAGAAGGAAGGAGAGAAAACTGAGTAGGCTCCAAATGGAAGGTGAGGAAGCAATTGTTCGTAAGCCAGATTGTGAGCTGCTCATGATTACCTATACTTCTTCCATTTTCTTAAGCCAGAGGCTTTAGTAAAATTCCAGCTCTACCTTAGCCATCCTGTTGGGTATTAGTGGAGAAGTCATGTTTACTCATTTGGGCAAGGGCTTTATTTATAGGATGAGCAAGGTCCTTCTCAAGGTCATCTTGGTGGTAGTTGCAGTAATATGGAGCGACCCAGGGGAAGGGAATTTTAGGAGACTGGAACCAAGTCTCTGGAATCCAGGTCTCCACTCATGGATGGATTTTTGCTCTAGTTAATGGCCTGAGAAGATGTGAGGTTTATTTTTTATTAAATCAGTTGGAAATTTCCTATACAGAGATGAATCACTCTTGTAGGAAATATCAAAGAACCATTCACCTTTTCAGCATGTATGTTTTCATGCCCCCAAGTGAATTTTTCATTTTTTCCCTCCAAGTGTGCTACCTCTCTCATGTTCCTAGCTCAGCTTTGTCCTCATCATTCTGGTTAGTTACTCAAGCTAAACCTCAGAGCTGTGATCAACATCTTCCTCCCTCTCCCTTACTCCTCTCCTTAGCTCCTTAATACTGAATTCAAATGTTTATAGTTTTTTGAAATGTATTTCTAGAACTAATGTTCCTTGCAACATATTATTGGAGACACGATGAGAACAGCATTCTTTGGTCAGTACGTTTGGGAAGGACTGCATATTACAAACACCTCTACAGATAGAGAGCATTCGCATATTAAAGTCTCTGAGAAGGTCTGCAATTTAGAAACCTGTTTAACTTCACCCAACACAGAATTTTCCATGTATTTTCAACCACAGAACATTTATTGGCACTCCCATTAGTGTTCTACATAACAATGCTTCATTACTAATTTGGAAAATTCTGTTAGGAGTACAGTCCTGGAATGTCCCTCCCAGAAGTGCCCACTGCCCACTTCCTTTGTGATTTTCCTCTTAAGAAAATCATTGCATCAACCTCTTAATTATTATACCTGCTGTCGGTCTCTACCAATTATAGCTTATTCTTTTTTTTATGCATTCAAAATTATATCCTTTCAAACTACAGTTGTGATCAAGTTTCTCTCCTACTCAAAAAATGTATGTGCTTCCCATACTACCAACAAAGTAAAGTTCTAGCTACTTAGTCTGTGTTTGTTTTCCTTTTGGGGGATCTGGTCCATACACACTAGAAAATGGCCACATCTGCCAGATGATGAAAGTAGGTTAAGAAGCAAATTATCTAAGGCCACTGGATAGTCCAACAGAAGAGACAAGAAGAGACACCAAGATTATCCTTGAGGCCCAACATGAAATGTGTGGGAATAATGACTAAAATGTTTCCAATATTAATGACAGACACCGTTTCAGAAGCCCATGAAGCTGAGAAAACATCTATACACCTAGGAATAGTACCATGTTCAAACTACTGGAAACAAAATTACAAAGGAGAAATCTTGAGGGCAGACAGAGAAGAAAAGACACATTACTCATAGAGAAACAAACGTAAGTATTATAGCAGTTTTCTTAATAGAAGCCAAGAGGCCAGAGGCAACGGGATGACACCAGGATTCTGTATCTGGTGAAAATACCTTTCAAAAATGTAGGAAAAATAGAGACTTCCTCAACCAAACTAAAACCAAAAGACATCATTGTCAGAAGACTTAGCTACAAGAAATGTTAAAGGAAGTCTTACAGCAGAAAGAATATGATGCCAGACAGAGATTTGGATCTACAGAAAGAAGCCAGATGCTGCAAACAGAATAAATTAAGAGAAAATAAATCCATTTGTCCATTGTCTTTAAACATAATAACCTGAGAGTGCTGGAGAGAAAGGAGGGAAGAGCATGTGGCTCTTACTTTCCAATGAGGCAGGAAAGGATGTGGCAGGGAGATGGGGGCTCCATGGGCACAGGGCATGAGGATTGCGTGGCAGGTTTATAGCCAGAGGGCCCTGTCTCTGAACACAATTCTCCACTTTTCTATTACAGCCCTTCTTTCCAGCCTTGTTTCTCACTAATCCTCTTCCTCTACCACCCCAAGATCTCACACACAAGGACACCTTCTTGTTGGTGACCACATGACTTTCCCTTTTTTTGGCCCTACATGTGACATTATTTCCTTCACTTCTAGCTCTACCTACTACATCCTCTTCATCTTCCAACATTCGATGAAAATGTCACCTCACCAAGAAGCTTTCTGTAGTCTTCCCAGTTGGGGTGGATTTCTCCCATCCCTGTGACCCAATGACAATTTTATTATAATATCTAAATTCATGGGACTTATATTGCACTCAGGTATTTGTGTGATTTTCTCAAGCTCATTTTGAGCTCCAAGAATGCAGCCACCAGGATGTAGTCATTCTTGAATTCCCCTTCTTCTCATCCATTACCTACCCAACCTGTGTCCAAGTAGGAATGATGGATGGATTCTGACATATACAAGCTCAGCAAGTTTGTTGAATGAAATTAAGACTGAAGACCTTTGACTTCTTTGGTCCCATGTTCTTTGAAATAAGGTAAAGAATAAAACCAACGTGAATGCAGACACAAGGGCTTTTTTCCTCTGGGGTTTGACTTAAGCAGAGTCTATTTTCTAAGGGCCTTTCAGGACTGGTCAAGGGTCATGACCATTCTGTTAAGGGAACTAGAGTGCTATTTAGGAACCAAGGTGGACCCCCGTGAAGAGGCCCACATCCCTCCCACATGGTGAAGAATAGAGAAGGCTCATGGGTAGGCCAGTCCCTCCAGATCCCCAGCTCTGGGCTTATATCCATGGTGGACATGGGGCTCTTCATGTTCCCCTTCCCTGGACTGTGTCATCTCAGATACTTGGCAAGACCAAACTTCATGGGAGTGGCTCAGATTCAGCAAATATTCATTCCCAACATATGAACAGGGCAAAGTAAAGCAACAGTTAACAGAAAAGCAGGACCTCAGGGAGGACCAGAGTCATTGCAGGAAGGTCTTGATGACAGAGAACAAGCTCAGTCCTCAAGAATGAATCTGAATCAGTATTGACTCCAGAAAGTACTCCAGGAGCTTGAGCAAAGCTTATAGGTCAGTGAGCCTGGTGTGTGGAGCAGTGAGAAAAATAAGATAATAGGAACAGCTGTTCTATGGTACAAGAATCAGGAAAAAAATAGCAGTGGAAGTCAACACTCCTTAGTGGAAGCATTAGGGTTTGGTGCTAATCAGGAACCAAGGAAGACCCTTGTAAAAAGGTCTGAACCTTCTCCACATGGTGAGGAATAGAGAAAGGCTAGACCATCACCTCCAACTCCTCAGCTCCTGGGAGGAGCTGTCCACCATGGTAGCCATGGTGGACAGAGGGTTCCTCATGTGACTTCTCCCTGGACAGTGTGAACTTAGTCTCTTGACAAGTCTAAAACTTTGGTTCCCGAATGAGCTTCACCCTGTGGCTTGAACAGTGGCTGACAGCTAGAAAAAATCACGAGCTCACACCCCTCCAAGGAACATGCCCTAACTCTATGCAACTTCTATAACAAATATCATGGACTGGGTGGACACAAACAACAGAATTTTAGGAATTTATTTCTCAAGGCTCTGGATGTTAGAAGTCCAAGATCAGGATGCCAACAGGGTTGGGTTCTCGTGAAGGCCCCTTTCTAGTTGCAGACTCATCTTTGGATCCTCCCGTGGAAGAAGGGGCTAGAGATCTCTGCAGGAGTCTCTTCCAGGAGGCAGTCGTGTTCTTCACGAGAGCTCTGCTCTTATGATTTAAGCACGTCCCCAAGGCCCTACCTCCTCATACCATTACCTGGTGGGGCGGGGGGAGCTAGGATTTCAATGTTTGCATTTTGTGAAGATAGAAACATTCTTATCAGAGCAGGGCAGGCCATCACCTCTGTAGAATTTTCAACAACTTGATATTGAAAGGAATACACACTTATGTGGAGAAAAGAATCACAAATTATTATCTCCCTTGAATTATTCTAGATAGGCTTTTAAAGTAAGTAGTGTCTAAATGCTTTCATCTATATCGCTCCCTCTTTCTCTCAAGAATAAGACTCAGATGATCCCTATTTTAAAGAGGACTTTTTCTGCAGTTATGGGAGTGTATGCCAACTAGCCCCTTTCCTTGCTATTTTGGCAAGATGCTCCATTGTTAGTGTTTGCATTCTGTTAAACTGTGGAATCTTCCAACTCTAGTTCGGACCCCAGAGAGGAGGAGCCTCGGTGGGGGCTGATTTCTCCTGGTCCTGGATTTCAGAGATTGCAAAGATCCAGTAGGTCAACTTGTATACAAGGCCTGTGGATCAAAAATTCTATTTGGGCTATAAATGTGCCAGGAAAAAATCCTTGGTTGTTCATTGCTAGTGTGATGGCTCAAAGTGCAGACCATTTTCTACCTTGATACCTTATTAAAAAGTTGGAAAATCTCTATCAGGGTGAGAAAGACAACTTTTACTTGTTCAGCGGGTGGTTTTTAAAAGCCTTAGAGATTCATTCCTAACACAGGCCTATTCAAAAGTGTCAAAGGTACTTACCGTTCACCCACACATGCAGGGAAGGCAGGAGACAGAATGTAGAAGAAATTAGAGCCTCTGGGATTGAAGGAGGAAGTCTTCTCTTCAGGCAGTAAGGAGCCCTTCATACACCCCTGGGAGGTGATGTCAGCAGAAAGCTGCTGCCCCCCATCTCTCCACACCCACTTACTAGGGGACAAGTGAGATACAGCCTTTGATATTTCAGACATTCAAGTTCTCAACAAAAACCTTTCTTAATTCAAAGCACTTACTGTGGTTTCTATGGGACCATTATGGTTACTAATTGTTTGCCATCCCAAACCAAAAAATATAAAGCAGCTGAATATCTAGACAATGATGCAAAAGGCCACCTGTCTCCAAACACCCAGTCTGTTTTGACTCAGGGTACAGGCAAAATGTTCAGGTTGTGTCAATGACACTGATGTCTGGGTGTTCGTATTTCCCAGCTAAGGAGGAGGGGTCACGGACACCGGTCCTAGATTCGTCACTTTCACACTGCTGGTGATTCGTTAAGCCTCATCCAACTCTACATCTCTAGGCCAGCTGAGGCAACTGCCCAAGACTAACCCTTCTCATTAGCACCTTACCAATTTTGGTTTTGTTTCAGTTTATTCTCCAGTAAACTCAACTCTTGACTCCGATCTTTTCTCTGCCCTCCTGACGTTGGTATGTGAAATTTGGCTTTTCCTCCCACAACTTTGCCTAGGGAGCCCTTCAGCAAACTTTGCTACTTATAAAGGTAGAGGATTCCCTGCTTTAACTCTGACCTTACAGAAAACAACCTTCAACCTTAACTTCTGGGCCTCAGCCCTCAAAAATGGAGGTCAACAACTATGTGTATGCCAGGGTAACAGAGGCAGTCCCTCTCTTTCCTTCTCCCTTCTCCATCTTTGACAATCTCCCTGCTTTGAGCTCGCTGCTAGACTGAGAATAAAATCCACAAGGAGTCTGCCAATACTAGGAATGGCCAAACAGGTGATCCTACCTGGACTCTGGCAATGAATGCCTCTCAGGTTCTAATGGAAGTCATCATTCATTTCCACTGATGTTGCATCCCAGCAAAAGGGGAAGAGAACCTAGGTTTTGTTACACTTTCCTTACTAATTTTCCTTTATGCCGAGAAGAAATTTCATCCCAAAGGGCAATTTATTCAAAAAGCTGCGAATGTCTGGGAAGAGGTACTTCTAATGAAAGTGCCTTTTTAACCATAACTATATGGTGTCCTGACATTTATAATGAAGCCCAGAGCCAGAAATAGATTCTTTGGGAGTATGGGATGTGTCTACACAGCTAGATTAACTCTATTCTGCTTCAACTGTGCCTCTGCCTGGAAGGAGTCTGGGGGCTTCCATGTCAGTGTGATTCAGTGGGTTTCTGGAGTTGCCTTTGGTTTACTCACGGGGCTCCCATGAGTGGCATGGCATTGGGTGAACTGAGGCCACATACACATTTCTTCACAGGCAATGCAGGAAAAAAAAAAAAAGGAGCTGCCTCCATTTCTTTTTTTTTTTTTTCTTTTTTGAGAAAATGCTTGTGACTTAATTTTATTTATTTATTTGTTTATTTTCCATTTTTTAAAAATTTAATTTCTTTTCAGTGTAACAGAATTCATTGTTTATGCACCACACCCAGTGCTCCATGCAATACGTGCCCTCCATAAAACCCACCACCTGGGTCCCCCAACCTCCCACCCCCTGCCCTCTTCAAAACCCTTAGCATGTTTTTCAGAGTCCACAGTCTCTCATGGTTCAACTCCCCTTCCAATCTCCCTCAACTCCCTTCTCCTCTCCATCTCCTCATGTCCTCCATGTTATTTCTTATGCTCCACAAATAAGTGAAACCATATGATAATTGACTCTCTCTGCTTGACTTATTTCATTCAGCATAATGTCTTCCAGACCCGTCTATGTTGATGGAGGCATAATACTCTATAGCTGCCTCCATTTCTAAGCAAGACAGGATGCTGAGCTTTCGCTATCTGTTTTGCTCTTCCTTAAAATTATATTGATTTGGTCTTTCACTTTGTGATTAAGAAAGAATTTAGTTAGTAGCTAAGATGTGCTGTGCTTACGTTTACCATCGTTCTTGAATTCACCTTGAGATCCTTGGGTAGAGAGTAGGAACGTTTTGGAAAATTAATTAAAAGAAGACTTAAAGGTTTTTATAGCTTGAAGAAACCACACAGGGTCACCGAGGGGGATCGCAGGCCCTTCCTTATTCAGAGGGGAACTCTTTAGACATTTTCAGAGGGGGAAAGACTTGTGAAGTTGGTGTGAAAAAATGATTATATAATTTTGCTTAAAAGCTGTGGTTTTCCAAATGTCTTCTAAAGAGAACATGACACTCTGAAATCATTTGATATAAATTGAAGGCGCTAAGGTAGAGGATAATCTTTAGAGACTTGGGTGTTCTATGCAAAATAATTCAAAACACACTGAAGTATAGAGGCAACAAAGCAGGGTGGGGAGAGATGGTTTGATGATGGCCAGGGAGATATTTTACTGGCTGAAAAGCAGCCACCACAAGCTTTTATGCTGATGCAGGAGAGCAGTCTTCTCACCTGGGAAGGATAGATGGGATGATTTGCAGAAAAGATGGAGGAGAAAGACAGATCAATTTCACTTCTCTTGGCCGAGAGGAGGCGGTGCACAGAGGGAAAAAAATCACACGGATTACAGAGAGGCCATCATTCATGCAAAGACGGCACAAGGATAGAAAATGATGGTAACTGCCTGGCCTCCAGGGGCCACACCAGGCGTGGAAACAGGTGGAGGGGCCCCATGGCAGGGTGTAAGCTCAGCCTGCAGAGGACAGCGCTGCCCAGCCCCAGCCATTTCTTAAAACCTACAACCACAGGACGCAGTATAGCCAGATCTTCCAATATTTTGAGGAAAGCCAGAAAACTGCATTTGGATTTGAAATCTCACTTATTTTTAAAGGTGGGCAACAGGCTTAAAACCTTTTTAAAGCAATGTCCCGAGGGCTTCTGTGAGATTTGACACTTTGCAGTCACATAGGAGAAACTTTCGTTAAGGCAGCAGAAGAAAGGAACACTGTTATTAACACAGAAGACAGAGGAAATTGCAAATTGCAAGTCACTGGGAAGGGTTTTTATGAGAAAACTTCTTGAAAGTCTCAATGTTGGAGCCAATTACTGAAAAGAATGCATATACCTCAGAAGGTTTCTGACCTCAAATCTGGAAGTTAAAACTAAAGTTATATTAAACTGTGGTTAATAATAGTTGAAGGTGAACAAGAGGTTAAATATTTATGCTGTTACTTGAATCAGAAGTTATACTCCAGTAGAAAATTCGGGAATGGCTGAACTGTGTGTTTCCTGTTTGGTCTCTCTGTGATCTGCATGCTTAACCCTTGGGTCCACGTGGTCGTTAGTCAGGTAACCGCTCACCTGGTGGCAACCCAATAGAATTTGGGGCTAACGTCTGGGAAGGAATAACAAGTCCTTTTAGGGAAAGCCTTGCAACCCCTAGCTTATAAACTGATGGGAATTCTTAGTGGATTGGAATTTTTTCCCACCCCCTACTGAGTTTGGATATTGTTTCATCACAGAGCGATCTTGCTTGCGGTAGTACGTTTATCTCTGCCATCTAGCTTGATAACCTATAATCATGTATCTTGTAGGGTTAAATAGAAGAAAACACTTCTACTCCGCCCTTAGTGACATGACCCTGACCTCTGGCTTTTGGCTTGGCTTTGGGATTTGCTCTAGCCAGTATCAACACAGTGTGAAGAGAGATGATGTAGTCCAAGGTTTGGAAGGTATTTGCATCCTTGGGCTTGTTCTCCTGTTCCTGCCATCTTTGCACGATATGCTTTCTCTACGTAACCACTGCTTCTTCAGCCCAGGAGGAACACGTGGAGCAGATCCACCCCAGCCAGACCCAGCTAGATGGACAGTTGAAACAATACGCCCAGGGTAGTTCAGCCTAGATGACCCGTCCCAGCCAACTCACTGTTCCGGAATATAAACTAATATTTTTTTAAGAAACTGAGTTTGGGGAGGTTATTCAGCATTATTCTATCACTAGCTAATTGGTACAACCCTTCTCACACTGAACTACGCTTTTGCCTTTTAGTTGGCCCCTACAATTGGTTTGCCTAGCTGGGGTGTAAACATTCCACTCAGTATGTGGGTAATAGATATTTTAAGGACTGGTAGGTCTGGATAGTATTTAGAGGGTCTAAGTTAAGAAACGGTCTGTTTTCAGGAAGGATACTGAAGTTCCACCTGCCACCATCAATTAAAGACCAGGTAAAGTACATTCCGGGTATCATCTTCTTAACCCTGAGTTCCGTCTATCCCACTATCAGCCATCCCACTATTCACTGTATATTCTATTTATTCTACTTCTTACATATATCTCAAGTTTTTGCAATGCTCTTCATTCTCATTGCCAATAATCCTGGGCCAATTGATTATCCTCTCTTGTGTAGATAAGCACAACAGCCTCTACTTTGCCTCTTCTTGGTGTCTGCCTTCCCACCAGCTTTACAGTGCTTCCAGACTTCCCTTTTTTTTTTTTTTTTTTTTTTTTTTAGGATAACACCAGCTTCCTGTTTTGGGCTTCCAAGGCCCTTTAGGATCTGGTGCCTGCTTACCTTGCTAATATCTCTTTCCACCTGCTCCCAGATCCTGGCCTCTAAGCCTCAGCCCTGTGGACTTTCATAAAGATGTTATCATCTCCCCGGGCCTTCACATATCTGCTCTCCTGACACCTTCCTCTCTTTCTGTCACTGCAATTCTCACACTCACAATGGGTTTGTGAAATAGTCTGGACTCAGGAAAGTGAAAACATGAATGGATTTCTGCCCCCTCCACCGTGCTTCTCCATTTAAGTTATACTAAATTTCCCCTTTCTGCTCCCTATTGAAAATAGGCAGATTCCATAATTATTTAACAAAATTCTGTTATCAAAAATTTTATCCAGTTTAAAACTCTAATCTCAAATCTAATTTAAGTTCCCCTCCCTTCAGCAACAGTGGAGTTTCAGCATAAAGATCTTGGAGTGTGGGAAAATCTATAGTAACTTTGGAATAGAGCTGGTGAGGTAGGTTGTCTGATGCAGAGCTCTTTCCTACTCTTCTCCTCTGGGTCTCTGGGTTTTCCCAGAGGAAAGGGACATAAGTAAAGGACAAGTGTCTCTTACTGAAATGACATTACAGCCAATACCCTTAGTGTAGCAGACATCCAACTGCTGATTATTTGGGGGGGGTCCCTGGTGTAAATTTATTGGAGGTTCCTGTAGGGAATATACCTGCCATGTAGTTCCTTGATGAAATCCACCTATAGACCCTTCTTCTAAGCCCCTCAATTCACAACGCTGTAGCAGAGTACACCATTGCTTCTGGGGGTAGATGATGGGGACTTTTCACCAGTGTGCTGCCTTCCTGGATGGACACCCATAATTTTATCCAAATATTTAAGTCACTCTACTGAAGTTGTGCATAAAAGAAAATTAGACAGTATCATTTTAAAATAATTGAGGGAAAATTTTGGTAAGAAGAAATGGTTTGCTAATAAATTTTCTTTCCTGTCTAAACTGGCTTATAATAGTAATATAACTCTTGCTAATCAAATGATTAGTAAGACATTTGCCCTGATAATGTTTTTTAAAAAAAGGAGCAATGTTAGAATAAATTGGTTATTTATTCCCTGCCTACAGATCATTTTCCTGGTTTCAGTTAAGAGGGATGAGTATTTTGGATTGTTTACTCTGTTTGCAGACATTCTGTAGAAGGCCTGCAGTAGGTGGGTCCTAATTCTATCAGTCTTTGTAATCTCCAAGGCTCTGTGAATTTAGGACAGTATATTCAAACAGCCCTGCAAATGAGTAGCCACCTAAGTAATAAGATCCCTGGTTGGGGAAGTAACCTCTGGCTCTTCTGGCTCTTCATCTTCTGGCAGATGAAACAAGCTACAGCAACTTTCTGGTGTTTGGTTCCACATTCTATTGGAATGATACCGCTGCAAACTGCCAGACAATGAGGCCAGGTCCCTCACTTGCAAGTAGAAGATCAGGTTTATGTAAACCTCCAAGGAAGAGTGCATCTGAATTCATCTGTTCACCAACCCACCTCTTCTTTTCTTCACCCTGCCAGAGACACCCACCTCCTAGCTGCCTACATGCTGAGATCAGTCCCTGTGCAGGCAGATAGCATGTCAAATGTTTTCCAGACCTGGGATATCTTGTCATTATCCTTTGGTCCCTTTGATCCTCTTAGAGAGTTAGACTCTAGAGTCAGACTTCTCAGCTCCAAATCCTAACTCTGCCACTCACTGCTTGAGCGATCTCATTGAGCCTCAGTTTCCTCAGCTGCAAAAGGGGAATAATAATAGTACCTATATCCTAGTGTTATTGTAAGGATTAAGTGAATTGACCCAAGAAAAACCCTTGGATCAGGGCCTGGCTCATAGAATGCATCACATACCTGTTAGCAATAATTATTCCTGGTGCCTCCCTGGGCTTAATCACTTCCCATGCTTGGCCCTGATCTGTTTTCTCTTGTCTCCTGACTACCAGTCTAGGCCTGACACTTGAGTGTCAGATAAGCCTCCTCCTGGCTGACCCTCATTAGAAGCCAGAGACATGGAAACTCATTGATGTGTCCATTCCCAGATGAAACTGAGACTTGCACAGTTGCTATTAGTGGCAGAGTTGAGATTGGCTGTGTGGACCTCTGCTGAGCCTTCAGCAGAGTTGCCTCAGTTGGGTTTCTTTCTTTCTTTCTTTAAACTTTATTTTATTTTTTCAGTGTTCCAAGATTCATTGTTTATGCACCACACCCAGTGCTCCATACAATACGTGCCCTCCTTAATACCCACCACCAGGCTCACCTAACCCCCATCCCTCTCCCCTCCAAAACCCTCAGATTGTTTCTGAGTCCACAGTCTCTCATGGTTCCGATTTTTTCCCAATTCACTTCTCCTTTCCTTCTCCTAATGTCCTCCATGTTATTCCTTATGCTCCACAAGTAAGTGAGACTATATGATAATTGATTCTCTCTGCTTGGCTTATTTCACTCAGCATAATCTCCTCCAGTCAGATCCATGTTGATACAAAAGTTGGGTATGCATCCTTTCTGAAGAAGGCATAATACTCCATTGTATATATAGACCATATCTTCTTTATCCATTTGTCTGTTGAAGGGCATCTTGGTTCTTTCCACAGTTTGGTGACTGTGGCCATTGCGGCTATGAACATTGGGGTACAGATGGCCCTTCTGTTCACTACATCTGTATCTTTGGGGAAAATGCCCAGTACTGCAATTGCCTGGTCATATCGGGTTTCTAATGTCCAAAGTGGTCATGGCATCTGTCTCCCTTTCATTTTTAGAAAATCAAGTAATTAAATTATTTAAATATATCTTGCCTTTAAAATTAAACCACATATAGCTGGTTGGTGTCAAAATTAGTACAATCTCAAATTGAGTGCAACTTAGCAATATTAATGAAAAATCCAATGCATGGTCTCTTTGAGCCAGCAAATCCCAGTTCTAGGAATTTATCCATGTATATACTTGAAAATGTAAGAAGTGATCAATGTACAAAGTTATTTATCATTAAAGCACTGCTTTTGATGGCAAGAGATTGAAAACAAACTAAATGTCCATCAAGAGGAAAGAACTTAAATTACAGTACATTTATATAATTGAAATGAATTGCAGACATTAAGGAGAATGGAGGCATCTCTTTTTGTATTGGTACAGGCTGGGCTTCAGGATGCATTGTTAAATTAAATAAATATATGATATACATTTGCTAACATGTCATAATATATTTCTGGCAGAGACTGAGTAATTCTAAGTCATCTATGAGAAGAAGAACTGGGCTATAGGGCCAGAGGAAAGTTTTTATAGAATTTTTTTTAACTTTTCAGTATCGGAACACATAAAATATGCTCCTTATTCACAAATAAATAAATACTTTTTATTTTTTTAATTTTAATTAATATTAATTAAATTATTAAATATTATTAAAATTATTGTTTTATTTTATTATTTTAAAATTCTATTTATTTTATTTTAATTAATCATTTAATTAATTTTTTATTTTATTTTTATTGATAATTTAATTGATATCATTAAATACAAATTATTAAATATAAACATTAATTATTATATTAATTAATTTACTTTTATATTTTTATATTTTTTATTTTTAATGAAAATTTTATATTTTTAATGGAACCATGTGAGAGCCTAAGCTCATACCAAGTGACCATATGTGGTGGCCAGTAAAGAGAAATCTGCTCATGACTCTGGCATTGGTTTGTTGCTCAGCTCAAACATCTAGCAGCACTGAAATTTTTGACTATTGCACAATTTCACTTGTTTGTAATCTTGGTTAAATGTTGTTGGATTATTCACACAGCAGACCACTGGTTAGACAGAAAGCATTGGAAACTAATGGAGAAATTCAACATCTTAATGAAGAGGATAAAGATGATATTCCAAAAATTGGCTTCTAGAGAACCCACACCAGGTCTGAAAGTTTGTATTCATCGGATCAAAATTCTTCACAACATATCAAGATGTCTCTAAGGACCTCAAATACCAGTATTAAAAACAAAACAAAACAGCTGAACAATGAACTTACCCAATCGGGTTTTTCTTTTATTGAAGTCTGGGGCTGGGCTTCCTCATACTGTCAAGAAGAATCTATCCAAGAATTATATTCTACAAGAATGTGTGGAAGAATTATTTGTGAAATAAATAAATTTCTGCTACAGATCAACCAAAAGGAGCTGTAGTTTCTGGAGGTGAGAGGTAGCTCTGTTGCAAATTAACTTTTGGCAACTGGGTACATCTGTTCCATTGATTTTTAATTTGGAGCTCATAGATGAAATCACTGCTTTCCTATGTTTCCAGTTCAGTTCATCTTAATATAGAGATGTCACTTATGACTGGTGGCCAGGAGGTCATCTAATTTGACCTGTTTCTGCTACTTAGGAGAATATCTGCCTCTCTCTGTCACTAGATCTTAGGTGTCCAAATGGAATTCTGTCCATGTCATACAACCTATCTTTGAAGTCGCGTTATCCCAAGCATATTCTCTAAACTTGGCAAAAATCTATCCAGTTGCTTTAATATATAATGTAATAGCAGATGAACCAAGAACCACAATCTTCATTTATATAAATGTCTACTATGTACCCTGCAATGCAGTATTTGTGCTGAAGAACTTACAAATAATTATCTATAATTCTTTCCTTTTTGTTATCATTCAGAAACAAAGTTACAAAATTACATACATAAACCCATTTTGTCTATTTTAATGCTATAACTCATAGTTAATTTCAGTGTATGTTAATATACATACAATTTTTAAATGCAGATGATTTTGTAGTTTATTTGTTAAAAAATAATCCTAAAATTTATATGGAACCAGAAAAGACCTCAAATAGCCAAAGGAATATTGAAAAAGAAAACCAAAGTTGGTGGCATCACAATTCCAGACTTCAAGCTCTACTACAAAGCTGTCATTATTAAGACAGTATGGTACTGGCACAAAAACAGACACATAGATCAATGGAACAGAATAGAGAGCCCAGAAATAGACCCTCAACTCTATGGTCAACTAATCTTCAACAAAGCAGGAAAGAACATCCAATGGAAAAAAGACAGCCTCTTCAACAAATGGTGTTGGGAAAATTGGACAGCCACATGCAGAAAAATGAAATTGGACCATTTCCTTACACCACACACAAAAATAGACTCAAAATGGATGAAGGACCTCAACGTGAGAAAGGAATCCATCAAAATCCTTGAGGAGAACACAGGCAGCAATCTCTTCGACCTCAGCCACAGCAACTTCTTCCTAGGAACAATGCCAAAGGCAAGGAAAGCAAGGGAAAAAATGAACTATTGGGACTTCATCAAGATCAAAAGCTTTTGCACAGCAAAGGAAACAGTCAATAAAACCAAAAGACAACTGACAGAATGGGAGAAGATATTTGCAAACGACATATCAGATAAAGGGCTAGTATCCAAAATCTACAAAGAGCTTAGCAAACTCAACACCCAAAGAACAAATAATCCAATCAAGAAATGGGCAGAGGACATGAACAGACATTTCTGCAAAGAAGACATCCAGATGGCCAACAGACACATGAAAAAGTGCTCCACATCACTGGGCATCAGGGAAATACAAATCAAAACCACAATGAGATACCACCTCACACCAGTCAGAATGGCTAAAATGAACAAGTCAGGAAATGACAGATGCTGGCGAGGATGTGGAGAAAGGGGAACCCTCCTACACTGTTGGTGGGAATGCAAGCTGGTGCAACCACTCTGGAAAACAGCATGGAGGTCCCTCAAAAAATTGAAAATAGAGCTACCTTATGACCCAGCAATTGCACTACTGGGTATTTACCCTAAGACACAAATGTAGTGATCCGAAGGGGCACGTGTACCCGAATGTTTATAGCAGCAATGTCCACAATAGCCAAGTTATGGAAAGAACCTAGATGTCCATCAACAGATGAATGGATAAAGAAGAAGTGGTATATATACACAATGGAATACTATGCAGCCATCAAAAGAAATGAAATCTTACCATTTGCAACGACATGGATGGAACTAGAGCGTATTATGCTGAGCAAAATAAGTCAACTGGAGAAAGACAACTATCACATGATCTCCCTGATATGAGGAAGTGGAGATGCAACGGGGGTGGGAGTTAAGGTAGGAAAAGTAAAAGTGAAACAAGATGGGATCGGGAGGGAGACAAACTAAAAGAGACTCTTAATGTCATAAAACAAACTGAGGGGGGTCGGGGGGAGAGGGGTTGGGAGAGGGTGGTGGGGTTACATTATATGTTTAAATAAAGCTTGAATAAAAAAAATAATTGCCTAATTCATTTAAAGAATGAAGCACAAAATATCATTTATTAAGTGAGGAAAACAGAATATTGAAGTTAAGATTACAGAAGATTGTAGTTAAAATTACATGATTCACTTTTAGTTATTTAGAAAAATATTTTTTTAGCTTAAAATCACTATGTTTTTCTTATCCTATGGGGGGAAAAAGACAAAATGAGGTCATAAAGGAAGACTTCTCTTTTTTAAATTAACATATAATGCATTATTTGCTTCAGGGGTACAGGTCTGTGAATCATCAGTCTTACACAATTCACAGCACTCACCATAGCACATACCCTCCCCAATGTCCACGACCCAGCCACCCTTTCCCTGCATCCCCCAGCAACCGTCGGTTTGTGTCCTGAGATTAAGAGTCTCTTATGGTTTGTCTCCCTCCCCAGTCTCATCTTGTTTCCTTTTTTCCCCTCCCTACCCCCCCATGACCCCCTGCCCTGCTTCTCAAATTCCTCATATCAGAGAGATCATATGATAATTGTCTTTCTCTGATTGACTTATTTTGCTTAGCATAATACCCTCCAGTTTCTATCCATGTCATTGCAAATGGCAAAGTTTCCATTTTTGATGGCTGCATATTATTTCATTATATATATATATATATACATATATATATATATATATATATAACCTCTTCTTTATCCATTCACCTGTTGATGGACATCTAGGTTCTTTCCATAGTTTGGCTATTGTGGACATTGCTACTATGAACATTCAGGTACATGTGCCCCTTTGGATCACACATTTGTATCTTTAGGGTAAATACTCAGTGGTGCCTTTGCTGGGTCATAGGGTAGTTCTATTTTCAATTTTGGGGGGGAACTTCCATACTGTTTTCCAGAGTGGCTGCACCAGCTTGCATTCCCACCAACGGTGTAGGAGGGTTCCCTAAAGGAAGATTTCTTGAGGTCAAATTTTTTCTGAAAAGAATTTATAAATCAGAAATAAAAGTGCACAGGGGAAAAATGCTTCCCAAAGGAGAGAAAAAGATGTGCCCAAATACTAGGTGTCCAGACACATTCCCTCAGAGTGAATGCTTTCCCTCTCCACTCCTTCTCTCCACTCTCTTCCTCTCCCATACCCTACCCACAACCAAGACACAGATTCCCCAAAGTAGCTCTCAAATTTGGTGATCTTTTAAGTTTTCATTCATCCTTCTTGATTAAATAGCATTATTACTAAGCATGCACTCTGTGTCAAAACACTGAATACTTGAGCAATAATATGAATGACAACTGTCACTGCCATCACCCTCAAAATCCTCCTCTCTGCTAAAGAGATAAATAAGCCAGTATGTTGGTTAATGAGGAGAAAGCAGAATTTGTGGCAAAAATGAGTCATCTGAAACACGATCCTTTGGATATTAGTAGAATTCATTAGAAATGACAGTTGTGTGATCATTTCCACTCTAGTCTGCTCCAAGGAGAGGTCTGATAGGCACTCCAGAACCCTTAATGCACCAGCATGGGGGGCCCTAGGTATGTATGTCCATCTCTGAATTTGCGGATGGATCTTCGCCTCTGGCCACCCCACATCCCAGAATCTTTTCATGAAAAGTTGCCACACAAATGTTAACAACACTTTGTAGAAGTGCAGACTAGCTCTTAACTGGGAGCCTGGCTTATCTTTAGCCCCGTGACCATGGATGTGAGTTTTTAGGAGGCTGCATTATTTACACTTTAGCTAGAGAACAGAAACTTCCACCATGTCCTTCAGGAAAAATAGACACAACCCTCTCTTCCTCCAAACTCGTGGAACTCCAAGGGAGCAGGAATTCTGGCCCTGAAGGGAAATCTCTGTTGCTCAGTAGGAAGAGTTAGTTGTTGTTCTTTTTGGACAAAGGGGAGCCAGGAGCAGAAAATGCATTTTGCAATTACAAAAATAACAAAAGTCTTAAAACTTTCTTTTAGAAACGGCTGTTTGCTCAGTTAATTATTTAGGCTGTGAGTACAAACATAATCGGGGGAAATGTGAGCTAGTCCTTTGGAATTATTAGTCCTAATTCTAAACACTTAGCAATGGTTTCCTTTGCATCACCCCTATGAATGCATGGGCCTCAAAACAAAATTCTACTAAATGCAGTGTGTTATCCTGGAAAAGGCCCTGGGACAGATGAAAGGTCTGGGTAGTGGGAAAACTAGGACCTAAAGTCTGAAGTTCAGTTAATAGTGATGATAATCTAAGATGATAGCATCTGGGGAACTGGATGAGAGGTAGATGGAACCTATGGGGACTATCTTTGCAATTTTCTGAAAATCTGAAATTATTTCAAAATAAAAGGTTTATTTAAAAAAGAACATAATTCTGGAGGTTGCTACTCCATCTGAAGTGTGCAGTGAGATGACCTACCCTGGACAGGGAAGGAAGTGAGGCATCCTGGGATACCCATCGCCAAAGGGAAGGGACAAGACCAGTCTCTGAGCAGAGAGGTTGATGGAGGTGGACAGCTAGTCACATTTGCTCTGGTTTGGCATTTTGGAGGATTCAGCTTTCTAGATCCTCTTTCCCCTCAATTACAGGACTTCAGTTTGAATGAATCAGATCAGGTGCAGCAATCCTAGCTCAGTCAGGCCTGCAAGTGGGCACAGAGTTGGCACATAGTAGGTTATCAGTACGTGTTTGTAGAATACATGTGTTAATAGATTTTTTTTCCGGAGTGATATTTGATATGTGCTATTATTACTCCTCTGTATATACGTCTCTCAATTCTCTTTGCCTTGCTATTCTCAAGCTTTCTTCCCTGTCATTATTTTCTCTTTGAGAGCTCGGTTCAGTTCCTAGTAGCCCCACTGTGGACTGCAAAGGGCCTTTTTGTGGAGGGCAGGTAAGTTAAATGCCTCTGCAGGGCTGGTGATCAGGCTACGTTGCCCCATTGTGTCACTTATACGTACTGTGAAAGCAATGTTCCCCCTCGCTTACTTTTGGCCGCTTTTCTAAGGAGCTGAGAGACCCAAGCAGAGAGCCAAACCCACACAGGAACAAGAGGAAATAAAGATATAATTTCAGTTACAGGGGAAAAAAGGAAATCTGGGTCACATAAGGCAGGTGACAACATCTGCCCATGCTTGACTCAGAAGATTCAAGCCTCCATCCTCCAGACCACTCACACATCCCAGGTGGATAGCTTGGAATCCAGAAGGTGACTCTGTGAGTTTGTTTTACTCCTTAGGAGGCGTGGTCCACTGGTAGGGGGTCCTTAACCCTGGGCTAGTTGAAAATGTGGCCCACAGTGACTCGATAAATATGGAACCACCACGTACCGGGAGAAGACTGAGAATGTCCTGCAAGGTGGTAATTCTCCAGTGGAACTCTCGTATAAATGCTTGGGAAGGGTCCTCCCTGAGCTTCTGTACACTGACACCACCCTTTGCAAACACAGGTGGTGCCACCCGCCCCTTTTGAGGGGCCTGTGAGCTGCTGGTTCTGCTGTGCTAAGGAGCAAGGGAGTCTGTGTCCTTAGTCCGACAACACGGACCCGCTGAGGTGGTTGGAGTTCTCGATTTAAGTTTTTCTGTTGGCAACTTTAAGACTGTATGCCCTGTTTCACCTCTTGAAGGATCCTCAATTTTGTCAGTGATAAAATGGGACTCCCTAAGGTGGCTTATCTTCTATTCCTAACACTTTACAAGTGTATTTGTTGTGTTGGGTTGGAGATTAGATATCCTATATTCATATCTTAAGCAAGACGTTTCACTTTCCTGACTTCGATCATTTTTCTTCCCATAAATAGAAGGAGTTGAGCTTTTAATCTAAAAGATATATATATATCAGGATGCCAGGGTGGCTCGGTGGGTTAAGCCACTGCCTTTGGCTCAGGTCATGATCCCAGGATCCTGGGATCAAGTCCCACATTGGGCTCTTGGCTCAGCGGGGAGCCTGCTTCTCTCTCCACCTCTGCCTGCTGCTCCTGCTGCTTGTGCTTCTCTCTGACAAATACATAAATAAATAAAATTTTTAAAAAATATATCATTTCTAAGTTGATTTATCTTTGACCTTCATCTACAGGGAAAAAAAGGTTAATCTTAAAGAAAGGGGTATTTCCATTACTTTTTAATGAAATTTATTTTAGTATGAGATAAAGGCAAAACACAACATTCTGTGGAATACACCAATTATGGAACAATCTATTTTACACCCATTAATGTGAGTCATCATTTGAGGCATGAATAGCATTATGGAACAAATGGGATCACAGACAGAAATATCCATTATTTCCCTTATTTTCCTCCTGTTCTTTTTTTTCCCTCTAGTACCCTATGAAATCGGGGCAACTCGCTGGTTTTACAAGGTGTGTCCTGAGGATACTATACAGAGGAATAATTCACGAAAGTTCCCTATATGTATTTTTCTTCACTGTGTTGGCCCTACCGGCCTTTAAAAATATCATTCCTTATTCACATCTCAGATTTCAGGCACTCCAGAGAATGTGCCAGAGTCTGCCATTCCCAGACTCTTCGGCCCCAGACTTTCTCATGCTTCCCATCCCCAACCCCCGCTCAATGTTGAAATAGCTTTTCTCCTGTCCCCATCCTGCCTTTTTTTTTTTTTTTCCCCTTCCTACCTGGGGAATTGTTTCAAGAAACTTCTCACTTGTCAGTTCCTGAGCAGTCTTTTCTTGACCTCTCCTCCTCTCCCCACTTCCCCCTGCATTAGGTGCATTAAGGTGCATTAGGAAGAATCAGGCACTTCCTTGTCTGTCCCTCTCCTCTCCTATTAAAATGGGACTCCCTAAGGTGGGAGTATCCTGATGTTCATCATGCCACGTTACAGCTGGTCATTGCCTGATGGCTCCTCCAACAGGCTGTCAGGCCCTCCAGAGGAGGGTTTTGCACCCCAGCATTTGCACAATATCTAACTGAGCCACTTTGAAATAAGGGACAAGTGAGCACGACTTACGATGCAGTTTGAGAGAGTGAAGATTAAGAACCAGGGAAGGTAGAAGCCCATCTTCCCAAGAGTAGCAGGGCTTGTGGAGGGAGACCCCCCACCCCACTCACTACATGACCCGGGGCTCTTTCATTTCTTTTTTGAAAGGAGCTGAGAAACCTCTCCAAAGACATTGTCTTTTGGAGAAGAGTGGAAGAACAGGTGTGCCTCTTCCAAACTCTGATGTCAGGAGCTAAGAAAGGGGTGGCAGTCGCTGAACACAGCAAAGAGATGAAAGGCGGGCTGTGCATGCGCTTTTCCATGTGGGGCTTTCCAGAGGAAGTGTCACTGTGTGGCTCACGAACGACATGGCCTTGCCTGTCACACAGCAGCCCCAAATGGCATGTACCTAGTGACAGATGAGTGTGTCAAACCATGACAGAGAGCAGCCTGGGGGAGCTTGGGGCAGCTTCAGCAGATCGGAAATAAGACATCAAAACTGGCCCCTGTAGGCTGTGGATGTTGTCCCATCTCACCGCTCTCTTCCTTCAGGGCTGGTTGTGGCTGGTACTATGGGAACCAATGTGGCAGTCCCCTCCATCCACCACAGAGGAGCCCCGAGAGAGCTTTGGGGCTTGTGACCCCTTAGTCCTCATGAGTGTGGAAAGGGTCCCCTGCAACCCAGTGATGCTGGATGCCACAGCCTTCAATACTGGGTCTTCTTGTCTGGAGCCTCTGGGAGCTGATAGAAAGGTGAGGTGGTGGACAGGTGACTACTGCTTTGCTGTCATTGTGTTTAAAGTCCCCCACACCTGGGAGGGGCCCTACTTAGGAGCAGAAGATGCCTTCCTAAGAGCAATTGTTATTTCTCTTATAGCAGCTAACATTAACTGAGAACACACTGCACACCAGGTACAGCCAGGCCCTTTACAGGATTGTGTGATTTAATTCACACACAATAGGCTTATGGGGCGGGTGCTATCCCTGCCTCCATTTTACAGATGAAATGACTAAGGCCTAAATTAGTTAACTAACCTGCCTGTGTTCACTCAACTAATAAAGTGTTGAGGCAGGCACTCAGACCCAGATTTTCCCATGAGTTTCGCCAAACTATCCTTTGTCCAACTGAGATCTGGAGAGAAAACAGGCAGCAGGGCTAAGGGGGGTTGAATTGGGCCAGGTAACGCAGGAGTACCTAAGCAAGCCATTTCAGAGGTAACTCTCGTTCGTCCTTGACCCAGACAGTAAGAAACAGACTGGGAAACTTCTCAACCCAGCTTCTCCCCCCAGATCGAGTGTTTGGAGTACAGGGTTCACATAATCCTGGTTCTCTTGGCTGCCAGGAAGCACTGTCCAAACTCGAAGAAGGGGCTTGAGTAACCGTAGCAACAATGATATACCCTAATCTCTACCCAATAGAAAAAAAGACATTTTTAAAAGTTCTTTAAAATTTAAAAAGAGAGAGTGCACGTGAGAGAGAGAGAGAAGAAGCAGGGGCAGAGGGAGAGGGAGAAGCAGACTCCCTGCTGAGCTGAGAGCCCAATGCAGGGCTCGATCCCAGGACCTCAAGATCATGACCTGAGCTGAAGGCAGACACTTACTGACAGAGCCACCCAAGTGCCCCAGGAAGAAGACATTTTTATCTTAAAAAGCAACTGTTGGAATAATTTACCACAGACATTCAACTTAGGTAGCAAAAGCCAGCATAGAAATCTGGCGACTGAAATATTACCTGTTGACCACCCAGAGTCTGGAATTATAAACAAAGAGGGACTCGGGGTCAGACAGCTCAGGGCTCCTTCCAGGAGCCATCAGTGCTGAGGTCAGTAGGTTTGGCATCCGTCAGCACCGCTCCAAGGCTTGCCTCATCACATCCCGTTGAAAGCTATAATTTCCTTTCTCTCGCACTGGCTCACTCACAATGTTAGTAAGCAATTTAAGAAGAAAATCATACTAATTTTGCTTATCCCCAAAGTGTGAAATTTTAAAAGATAGTGCCAAGTGAATGATCATGTGTATTTCTCAGTTTGTTCATACCTATTTTTTTAGTTTGTTCATTCTTAAAGACATTTCTCTGCAGTGTAAACTTCACTAAGCAAAACGGAAAATGAAAATAATTATAAAATTATCTGAAAGTACCATTTTTAAATGCTGATAAGAAGAAGGAAGAGTCTTCTTTGGACTTATGAATGCAGATTTTTTTTGGTCTACATAAATTCTAGGCCTATTCTTCACTACCTAGAGAGTACGGAGGCCAGCTAGGATGTCAACTACAACAAAGGGTAATAATTTTTACTCATCAAATAAGAAAAACAAAGTTGTCTTTGAAGGTAGGATGAAATCTCCTCTTGGCATGATTTTGAGATGAATTTAGTGCGTTGATTGTGAAAATTGAATGTGTTCAATGCTATCCTTGAAAAGTCATTAATTATTTCATAAAGAACAGTATCAATGATGTGATATATGAGACTGTATCAGGTAACTATTGCCACAAGTTCACTGGGTAACAAACAACCCCAAACTCTCCCCAGAAAGCAACAGTAGGCATTATGTATCACTCATGTGCCTGTGGGTCTGCTGCAGCCTCTCTGCCCCGCCTGCTTCACGCTAGGGCTCAGGCAGGAGGGACACTGTCTACCCAGGGTACATTCTTCCCATGGGATGGCAAATGCACTAGAAAATGAGTCTGGCATATAAGTGCATTTACTCTCCTTATATCAACATTTGTTAGCATCCTACTGGCCAAAACAAGTCAGATGCCCAAGCCCCAAATCAAGGAGCAAGGATGTACATTTCTCACCCCACAAGGCCAAGTGTGGCTCTCTAGTACTACAACTGAGTTATGAAGAAATAGGAAAAATATTTCAATTTACCACATATCCTTAAGGTGTAAGATTTTTAAAAGATTTTATTTAGTTAGTTAGTTATTTAAAAGAGAGAGAACATGAGATTGAGAGTGAGCAGGAGGAAGAGGGAGGAGAATCTGAAGCAGACTCCATGCTGAGTGCAGAGCCTGACTCAGGGCTCGATCCCATGCCCTAGAGACCTAAGCTGAGACCAAGAGTGGGGGACTTAACTGACTTAGCCATTCAGGTATCCTTATAGAATTTTAAATTTTATGTAAAAGATATGGTTCCACTTAGTCAAAGCAAGTTAAATCTGTGCATGATGTCATTCCCCTATAAAGATAATATATTTACTCAGCTTTTGGGTCTCTTTCCTCATACATGCCCTCTAATGGCCAGAGAAGAGTGTCTGGGAAAACTGACTCAGCAGTCCCTCAGCCTGCCTCCCCACCCAAACCCTCTGAAAAGATCCTTCTACTAACCATTATTCCTGATGAACTGACAGGTTTCCTGTGCTCACCTCACTCCCTGGGACCCCATGCTTTGGCCTTGTCCATGTGGGACTTTAATTTTGCCCTAACAGCTGGACAACTCCTTCCCTTTCTATTCCAGGACTACCAGAACCCTGGGACTCAGGGTCACCCAGAAGTGAGGTTAGATAACACAGACCTGAAAATCTCACTTTTCCCTTAAATGTTCAGTAAGGCAAAAATGGTATAACAGTCAGGATTCATTCAGGAAAAAAGGAGACACTAAGTATTTCAAGTAGAAAGAGATTTAGTCCAAAGAATCACATGACTGTTGAGCAAACTGGGGAAGTCTGCTGTCAGCTAATCTGGAAATGTGGAAGAGCAGGAATCACAGGGAAGCTGTTACCCAGACTCCAGCTGTCAGCAGCCCCAAAGCGGGAGACTCTCAAGAGGGTGTATCAAAGCCAAGGGTAGCTTCTACCAATGCTCTCAGTGTGTGGTTCTTGGGGGTGGGAGGAAGGTGCACCCCTTCCCTCAGAGTCATAGCAAATCATCTCAGCTGCCTGGCAGAGCTCTTTTCTTCTACTTTTTATTGGAAAACCTTAACTCAAACCATATGAGGAATCGAAATTGCAGACTTTTCTTCAGCAATGCAGAATACACCCTAGAAGAGATAATGCTGGATTGACACAGACAGCGCAGAAAACCTGTCACACCGTCTTCCCATGTTCAGCTTGAAACAGCAACCACCGTCATACCACGCTTCTGCCCAGCGTGACGAGAGTGAAAATGTGCTCATCCTGTCCACACAAGAAGACACAAAGTTCTAGAAGTCACTCTATCCTGACCAAGACAGGGGGTGAACTTTTTTTCACTTTGTAATTTTTGTGTGCCCGTAACGTAAACTTTACCTTCTTAACCATTCTTAAGTGCGCAGTTCAATGGTATGAGATGCATTCACATTGCTGTGCAAACATCACCGCCATCCTCGTGACTCTTCTCACATCTGAAACTCTATGCCCATTAAACACTAACTCCCCCTTCCCCAGTCCCCGGCAACCACCATTCTATTTTCCGTCCTTATGATTTTGGCTACTTTAAGTACCCCAGTGAGTGGAATCACACAGTATTTGTCCTTTTTGTGATTGGCTTATTTCACTGAGAATGATTTCCTCAAGGTTCATCCGTGTTTGTAGCCTGTGTCAGAATTTCCTTCAGGGGGTGACATTTACTTATTTAATAATTAAATTTTTTAAAAAATTAATTAATCAATTAGTTATAAAGATTTTTTTATTTTTGAGTCATCTTTATACCCATAGTGGGGCTTGAACCCATGACCCTGAGATCAAGAGTTGCACACTCCACTGAATGAGCCAGCCAGGTTCCCCATAGAGGGTGACTTTTAAAAAATTCATCCAGATAATGTTAGTTCTTGAACTTGATACACCAGTTGATCCATTTTTATATTCATTTTCCAAACCAAAGAATCATATTTATAGTTAAAATATTGTTTTACTTGAATACTGTATTTTTAAAAAATGTACTGGAGTTATTATGTTGTTTCAACTAAACCCAATAGAATACCAAACTGAAGTTTTTACAAGACTCATCTTTGTGGTAAAACCTGAGTAAATTCTTCATTCAGTTCTACCTAAATGAAGAAGGAAAATTCTTTTGACATTTATTTTCTTCTTATGTAGTTTCTTGCCTCAGTTCACTTATTATTTAATAGTAAAGAAAGCCATATGCTTTTATTGTAAAGCCTACTGGAAAATCTTAACAACCATAAACCGTTACTCTTACCCCATCCTCTTCAATATTAGAAGTATCTGTAACACATAGGATGTTTGTGTAATGTAAAGGAGATAATTATATATAGTCCCCATGGAAACTCAGGGATTCTTATAAAGTAAAAGTCAAGAAATTTGAATTTAGAGCCCTCTTGGATGCTAGAATTTAATCATTCTTTCACGTACTCATTCACCAACAAGCACTCATTGAGAACTTACTCTGGGCCAGATGAGATTGTATATGGGTCCTACCCACAGGGTCCTAGTCTAGTAGAGGAGCTCATGTTTAGAGTACCAAAATCTCAGAACTGCTGTATTTACATACCACCTAGCACACAAAAATCTATCTCCCCAAATTGAGCTAGAGGAAATTATCTATATTACCAAATAATTCTTAGCTTTCCCAAAAGAATCACCAAAGAACTCTCCCCCCCCCCACCTTTTTTTTTTTCTTTTAGAGAGAGAGCCGGTGGGGTGGGGAGAAGTGGAGGGTGGGGAAGAGAGAGAGAAGTTGAAGCAGAGTCTGTGCTGAGTGTGGAGCCTGACGCTCAGGACCCTGAGATCTTGACCTGAGCTGAAACCAAGTTGCAGATGCTTAACTGACTGAGCCACCTAGGTGCCCCAGGAATCACCAAAGAGCCTTTTTAAAAAAAGACTTTATTTATTTATTTGACAGGGATCACAAGTAGGCAGAGAGGCAGGCAGAAAGAGAGGGAGAAGCAGGCTCCCTGCTGAGCAGCGAGCCCGATGCGGGGCTCGATCCCAGGACCCTGAGATCATGACCTGAGCTGAAGGCAGAGGCTTCAACCCACTGAGCCACCCAGGTGCCCCCACCAAAGAGCTTTTTTTTTTTTTTCTCTTTTTTTAAAAAGATTATTTATTTATTTATTGTTTGTTTGTTTTTACTTTATTTAAGCTTTATTTAAACATATGATGTAACCCCACCACCCTCACCCAACCCCTCCTCCCCCCACCCCCCTCAGTTTGTCAACTGGAGAAAGACAACTACCACATGATCTCCCTGATATGAGGAAGTGGAGATGCAACGGGGGTGGGAGTTAAGGTGGTAGGAAAAGTAAAAATGAAAGAAGATGGGATCGGGAGGGAGAAAAACCAAAAGAGACTCTTAATGTCATAAAACCAAAGAGCTTTTTAAAACTGGTGACGAGGTTGCAATTTCCAAAACACTCAACTACACAGAGAAAGCAATGCTGCCAGCAGGTGGCTCTGGCATGACCATACAATGTGCAGAATTTCTAAATGCACTTGGTCATGACTAAAAGCTCTTGGGTGTCTCCCCTCCCCACCCCCCCACCCTCCACTGCAAACTGCCTGGCTTTTCAGGGGGGGTCAGTGGTCAGGTGACTGGATGACTACTCTTCAGAGGAGGCAAATGCTTGAGTTCTGATGATTTTACATTTTTTCATGAACATCTTATTGAATCAACTAACAAGAGATTGATGTTAGTAAGTGTCATAGACTGGGAGATACAGGTTCTGCAACATAGAGACAGGTTCCTGTTTTTTTTTTTTTTAAAGGATAATATTATATCCAACAATAGTGCTGTCAAATCACAGAGCCAGAGGACTCTTCAGAGAGTCACTAATGTAGGTCTGGCCCTTACAGTCCCTAAAGACACTAAAGTCACTTAAGACACTAAAGTCACTAAAGACAGTCTGGCAGCAGCTGTCCAGAGAGAATCACAGAAGGTTGGAGCTGCAAGACACCTTATATTTTAGGAACTGAGTCCCAGAGGAGGACAGCACTTACCTGGTGTCTGGTACTGAGTTGAAGGCTAAATGGACCCCTGTCACAGGCTACCCAGGTGACTGACATCATACAGCAAACAGAGTCGTAGCTGGTGTGCAAAGATCTTGCCAATCATTCCCCCTTTGAATATTAGCCATGACTGACTGCAAATGTATTTGAAGCACACCAGTGATGTCATTTTACACACCACAGAGTTAAACAGAAATATTACAGTCCTGTCTATAGGGAAAACCACTGCAATATACAAGTTTTAAAAACAAAGCTCAGAAAAAATGTTGTTAATAGGGGCAGTGTGTAAAGTGGCAGGCATTAATATACATTTAGGTTATAATTGTTATTATAGAGAATCCTAACAATATAAGTTAATGGTTATGAACATGTATTCAGGTTACACAGACATAATTTCAAATGCAGTTTCTGTTACACACCACGTTAGAAACTTGTGCAGGTTAGCCTCTCTGAGGATGCCTCGTGCCTCCCAACGTCTTCCAGGCACAGCCACTGCTCCATCTCTGCATTTGCTAGCTGAGTGATTCTAGCATGTCCTCCCTCCTCACCGGCTGCTCATTCAGAAAGAAGAGACAACACCAGGCTCACAGGATCCTTATAAAGATGCAATGAGAAGACCCATGTTAAGCACCTGGCTCAGGACACTTAACAGGCAATAAACCACCACTACCTGCCCTTCCCCGGATCATTTACCCTCTGTTACACAATCAGATGGCTCAGAATGTAAAAATACTGAGTCCCTCTGGAAGTGTGACTGCTATTTTTACCTGTCCCTTCACAAAAGGTCACAGGTGTGTCCTGTTGGGGAGAGGGCAGCCCTGAGTCACTTCCTCCCCCACTGCTGGGCCCGCTGGGTCACATTGGATAGGACCAGGCTGTTCACGGAGAGCTGCCCAGGCCCTGAGGACTCCTGCTCGTTGACATTCAGAAGGGTTTTCATCAAATCATGGTCCTTGCGGGAGACTGGGCTGACTTCCCACTTCCTGAATTGCTCATGCTTCTTTACCTCCAGGCATCCTCTCCTTGAAATTGACCACTGCTCCTCCCAAAGTTAGCAATGATTAGCAGGGAGTTGGTTTGAGGCTGACAATTTTGGACTTGAAGCAAGTAATAAGACTCCTTCCTTTAAAACTTGAGAATGAGTGTTCAGCTGTGGTCCACAACCATGACTGCATATTGGAAGGCCCAGAGGAGCTTAAAAATTTTGGCACCTGGGTCCCACCCCAGAGACTCTGGATTATTGGGCTGAGGCATAGCCTGGGCATTGGGCTATATTATAAACTCCCCAGGTGACTTGCTATGCAGCTAAAGGTGAGAACTGACAGAAGGTAATTGCAGTTTCTCTGTCCCCCATGCAGGTGTCTCTTTGGCTTGCCTTTCTCTGGCTTCCAGAACTCTCTGGTGTACTGTGACTCCATGTGGGGCAAGAAATGGGAGTACTCGCCAGGATATAGAAGGCTGGTGGGCCATGCCCAGGAGTCTGGGGCTGGATCTTGTTAAGTCCCTTGTTGAAACATTTCCAGCAGATTGGCAGCTAGGTCAGGTTTTCCTTGTGGAAAATATTGTCTGGCTGCATGAGGAGAGTGCATTGGAGTAGGGATGCCTGGAGAAAGCCAGGACACCACTGAAGGCACCATGTGAGATAATAAGAGCCTAAAACAAGGCACGAGTCATAGTGGATGGCAAAGGCAAATGGGGAACAAGAAAGAGAGAGCTTCACCTTCTCTTGTCGGTGCTAGCCCAGACATCTGCCCTCTCTGTGCCAAGCCCACCCTACCCATTGCCTCTTGGCTTGTTGGGACTTTCGTGTGCGGTCCTCAATGTCTTCACTGGGTTATTTCTTAATGAGCACCATGAGCCACAATTATGCTTTTGTTTGGGGCCAGACATGTGGCTAAGATCTTCTAACTTAACCATTAAGAAAACTGAGGCTTAGAGAGGTTAAGTGACCTGCCCAAGGTCACATAGCCAGTAAGAAGTAGAGCTGGATGTATGTAGGTTCCTGACTTCAACCTTAGCCTCCTGGCTCAGCCCACCACAGACATGGATGTGGGGATGGGCACAAACCTCTCCAGGAGCCAGGCTGCTTGGTTCTGTTCCAGTGCTTGTGAAAAGACGGGGAAAGATGAAGCAGGGGAATTGAGGCAGGAGGCCTTGCGTTCCAGACTCATGTGAATGGTCTGTGTCCCCGGGGGGAGTCAAAGCTCCAATCACAAGGAGAAGAAATGTTTTTCTTTCTTTTTATTCCTTACTATCAATGTGAGAAGATGGATGTTTGACTAAGTTTATGGTAACCATTTCACAGTATGTGCAAGAGAAATCATGATACTGTACACCTTAAGCTTACACAGTGCTATATGTCAATATCAATAAACCTGGAAAAGACAAATGTTAATGACATTATTGATAAAATTATAAAGATATAAAATGTATATTTTATATATCTTGAATAAAACACTAGCTAAAAAAAAGAAAATGCTACTCATTGGTTAACTACTTTTGGAAGCTTACCCAGCTGGGGAAATAATAAAGCCAATTCCTGCCTTCTGACTCCATTTCTTTTCTGTCCCACCCCAGAGTGTAGCTCTGCCTTCCCATTCATGACCTTGGACTACCTATCCAAGCTTTTACTGAAGTTAATCCCATGACTTCACACCGAATGATATCCTCCCCCCCCCCCCCCGCTAACCCAAGAACATTATTCCAGAAATCCTTTCACTACGTCATTATTTTCCCTTCTCTATGGGATCATTAACATCAACATAAAATCTGTTTGTGACTTCTCTCATTAAAAATACCTATCCCTTTTTTTTCCGTGTGGCTGCTGAAGGAGGAGGGCACATACTGGCACCATCAGCCACGTGGGTAAGTCACTGGGTTCTTCAAGGTGCAACAGAGTCTGTGAAGTAAAGGTGAATGAAGGTCATCCTGATGTTTTCCAAAAACGTCTCACAGAGGATGGCTGTGATAAAATCACTAGGAGCACAGCTTATGTAACAAGCATTTAGGGAGGTGCGGAGGAAATTTCAAGTCCATATCTACAGTGGTTAAAAATTTTTCATTGCTTGAGCACCTGGCTGGCTCAGCTGGTTAAGCGTCCAACTCTTGATTTCCAGTCAGGTCATGATCCCAGGATGGTGGGATGGAGCCCCATTTTGTCTCTGTGCTGAGCGTGGTATCTGCTTGAGATTCTCCCTCTCCCTCGGTCCATCGCCCCTCCCTTTCTCTCAAAAAAAAATAGAATCTTCATTTCCTCAAAAGCATGAATTAGAAGGAAAAATGAAGATTGGTTAAGAAGACATGAACCGAAGCAGATGATGAAGATTAATATTTTATTTAACATTGATCACCTCGAAAACAAGTTATATAGAAAAACATGTTTGAATACTTTTAATTGCTGGGCAATAAGGTCTTATCTTCAAATAAAAAAAAGAACCCACCTATCTTTGAGCCCATTTTTTTTCACCAATAACCACCAAATTTCTTAGCTTTCTTTTATAAAAAGTACTCCCTGAAAGACTTACTTACACTTGCTATACCTGATTCTCCTCCTACTTCTTAAACATACTCTCCTCCCATCCCATTCTTGCTGCCCTCTTCTTCCCTATTTGAGGATGATCCCAGCCCCATCTTACCTGGCCCACCAGCAACACACACTGCCTGTCTCCACTCTCTTGTCTTTGAAGCAGCTTCTTCTCTTGGCTTCTAGGAGTCCATATGTTCTTTCCTCACTGTTCCTTCCCAGCTTCCTCTGCTGGCTCTTCCTCTTTCCCCAACTATTTAATGTCAAGGCACACTGGGACTCAATCCTCTTCTCTGACTAGGTATTTTCTTGACTTTAAACCATTCACGTACTGATCCTCCCAACTTCCCATCTCCAGCCTGGATCTCTTGAACTCCATACTGTGTATTGCACACTCAGTGTCTCCCTTGAGTGCTAATAAAACTCTGATCCTACAGGAAAGCTATACTCTTGACTTCTCTTCTAAAATCCTTTCCATCTGTACAGTTGCTCAGGCTCCATAGTCTGGACTCCTTTCTTTCATAATCCACATCCAGTCTTCCAACAAATTCTGTCCAGTTCTACCATGAAGATATATCCAGAATTTGACAACTTGCTAATACTTCCACTATTAACACTCTGCTTTTTGACATCAGGAGCTCATGCCTAGGTCATTGTAAGACTTTTGTGGCACAGATGAGCCAGCTGTTCGCAGAACCTGCTTCTTCTTCTTCCTAGGCACACATCGGGGCTGCATTCCCCGGTCACCCCTGCAGTTAGTGTGGCCACTTGATTGAGTTCTAGCCAATGGAAGGTGATGGGAAGAGAGACGTGCCACCTCTGGGCCTGGCCAAAAGACCTCCCAGTAGTTTGATGCAGACTGGTCCATCTGCTTCTACCCTAATTTCAGTAGAACAGTTAGAGTGAGTCTTTTAGAACGTAAGTCCCAAGTCTTAAATCAGTCCTAAGTGCTTCCCTTTCAATGCTCCCCATTCCCACCCTCCACCCCCAGTAAAAGCCAGAGTTCTGATGCCAATGACCCATAAGGGTCTCTATGTGGGCTGCTGGAACCTTATCCCCACCCTCTCTTCGCCCCACAATCTTCATTCCACCACTCTGGCCATACTGTCCTTGTGGTTCCCAAACACACCAGTCACTTGCCCACTGTAGGCTTTGCTTGGATGTTCCCCTACCTGAAACTCTCCCTAGACTAACTTCCTTAACTCCTTCAAGTATTTACTCAGTATCATCTTTTTAAGAAGGTCTACCCAGCTCAGCCTACCAAAAATCACAACCCTGTGCTAGAGTATACCCCCTCCTGCTCTTCCCACTCTGTGTTTCCATTTCTCTGCACAGAATTTGCCATCTTTTAATACACTATACAATGTATTTATTGTTTATTATCTTTCTCCCTGCTGCTCACCAGTCCTTCTGGAATGTCAACTCTACAATGGTCAGAATATCTGTATCTCTTTCATTCAGTGATGTATCTCAACCACCTAGAAGAGTGTGAGGCACATAGTAGGTACTTAATAAATACCTGTGGACTAAATTCATAAATCCCATAAGTTTTATTTTATAGGATTATGTAAATTGTTGACATAAAGGTTTTTATAGGATAATTACTCAGCACCTACTATATGTTTGGCACTGTGCGGATGCAAGCAAGGACACAGATTCTATTCACTATCCCCATTTCCTTACTTGCAGCACATGTCCTGACCCATTCCAATCTGACTTCTCCAGACAAAATGGCTCTTAGCAAGAGCCTTCAGCAAGGGTCCTTCAGGTTGCCAGTCCTAATAAGTCCTAATTTTCAGGTCATCATCCTAATTTGATGTTTTAGTAATTTTTGACTGACTACTCAATTTCATACTTAGAAGTAGGAGACCTCTTTAACAGTATTGCCATCAAGGACTACTTTCTCATGGACCGTCTTGCCCTTGGCTTCCACACTCTCATGGGTGTCCTCCTACCTCCTCAGGCTGTTTCTCACCAGCTTCCTCTGTCAGAGTACATCCTCCTTTAACCAGTCTTTAAATTATCATTTTTCTCAAAGATGACTTGAAGCACCTTATGCTTTTCAGTCAACTTATTCTCTACCCATGGCTTTGATGTTCTTTTGCTTATGGTCCACAAGCATATCTTCTCTGAGTTTGGGACTCATATCCAAGTGACCTATCAACATTTTCACGGGGGTCTCAAAGTCACCATGCCCAACTTGGCCTCTCATCTTCTCTTCCACATCTGGTCCACCAGGGTGGATGGCCATGAGAGCTGGGAGTGGCCTTGACACTCATTCTGCTCCAATGTTCCTCTTCATCCTATGGCAACAGCCACCATTCTGCCCCCAACCCACCCCCCCATCCATAATCTAACTCCTGCAGCCACAAATATCTTTTAAAGTTCACATATTTTTATTCATCTTTGTTCAGTAGTTAGATAAATGTTTGTACAAATGTTAAAATTCAAAAATATGACTTTTTTTTCTCTTTAAATCCTCAATGTCTTCTCTTTGCTTTTTAAGTAAAGACTGAGATCATTGGTGGCTTGCAGAGCACATAGACTTGAGTTCTGCCCACTCACCTACTTACCTTTCTTCCAACCACTCCCCCCTTCCCTCCCTGCTAACCAGGACTCCCCTAGTCCTCAGTGTTCCGCACTCCCCACCCCCACCAGGACTGGTGCAAGCTGTTCTCTCCTAGCTGGCTCCCACCCATCCTTCACAGTGCAGCTTAAGCATTACTTCCTTAGAGTGTTTTCTCTGACCTTCAGAGAAGTTCTAGGTTCCCATCTGGGTCGGTGTTTGTTGTAAAAAAGCACCACAGACTGGGGTCTTAAATAACAAAAATGTTATTTCTCACAGTCTGGAGGCTGAAAGTCCTGGATCAAGGTGCTGACAGATCTGGTATCTGGTGAGACTCCCCTTCCCGGTGTGCAGATGGCTGTCTTCTCATTGTCTCCTCACGTGATTGAGAAGAAGAAATCATCTCCCGTGTTTCTTTTTAAAAGGGCACTAGTCCCATTCATGAGGGTTCACCCTCATGACCTAATTCCCTCCCAAAGACCCTGCCTCCCGATACCATCCCCAGTGGGGATTTTAACATGTGAACTTTGACTGACACACACATTTACTCCATAATAGCTCCCTACCGTACGCTCTCCTTAAACACTTTTATATCAGTGTTTTTCTATATATTGACACGTTATTTAGTGCATGGATGACCTCTTAATTCTAAGCCCCATTAGAATAACAACATACATGTTTTACTAGTCATTTAATTTCTAGCACTAACACAGTATATAACACAGTGGGGACTCAATAAATGTTTGATAAATAAAGGAAAGAAAAAAGGAATGGGAAAGAATCTAACACTCTCAACCAAGCACACCTACTTTGCTAAGCTTTGTGCAACATGGAAATGTTTTGTTACAGCAAACCTTTCTTTGTGTCCTTAATTATGGTCTAAGTTGGAGTTGCCAGAATGCACAACTGACCAGTGTCTACAGAATGCAATTTTAACACATAGCGTGGGTATAATTTAGGCATAGATTTTTTTTGTTGTTTTTTTTAAAGATTTTATTTATTCACTTGACAGAGATCACAAGTAGGCAGAGAGGCAGGCAGGGGGAGAGAGAGGGGAAGCAGGCTCCCTGTTGAGCAGAGAGCCCGATGTGGGGCTCGATCCCAGGACCCTGGGATCATGACTTGAGCCGAAGGCAAATGCTTAGCAACTGAGCCACCCAGGCTCAGGCACCCCTGTTTTTTGTTTCTTAAATTGAAACATGAACTCTAGAGATTGGGTTTATCCAGACAATGTCTAACAGATTTGCTAATCAAAATATTTATAGATACAGCTACCAGCCACTAAACTTAAATAACTTAATATCTTCCAGTTTGGGCCAGGCTAAACACTCACGGGCCAAAGAAAAAAAATAAGCAGTTGAGAAAAACAAATAAAATCATGTTTTCTAGAATCTTCCTTTCGTCCAACCAAGGCATGAAGTGGTTACACATTTTAGCCCAGGAAAATGTTGAGTAGCACTCAGGCAGGGCCATGTATCCAAGCTTCTGAGCAAATGGGATTCTATTTTCAGCAGAGCTTCCATTTAAAAATTTAGTCTTCCCACAAAAAAAAGGAGTGGAATATAACCTCTGTGTGGGCAGATGATGTGGAGATGTCTGAAGCAGGAACACTCAGACACAAGATTGCTCAGGGCTCCATGAAGAAATCCTTGCTCAAGGCCCCATCAGAGGCAGACATGGGGTCACCATCAAATTCTGCCCTTGAGTCTCGACTCTTAGAATGTTGCCATAGAGCTGGTTGGCCCACAATTAAATTCTCCAGTTTTAAATGGGCCTTTTCTTTGAAGACATCCATATCTGTATGTGGAAACTTCAAGGTTCAAATAATTGATTTTATCTGGACCTACCTGGTAGTGATAAAAATCATATTCATTTTTTATTGTTCCCACAACAAATTACTACAAACCTAGTGACATCAACAAATTTAGTATCTCACGTGATCACAAATGTATTATCTCACAACTCTGTAGGTCAGAATAGTGCAGACTTTACTGGGCTCAAACCAAGGTGCTGGCAGACTGCATTCCTTTCTGGAGGTTTCAAGGAGGTTTCTCTTCCTGCTCATTCAGGTTGTTGGCAGATTCAGTTCCTTATGGTTTTAAAAATAGGGTCCCCATTTTCTTGCTGTCAACTGAGGGCTGTGCCCAGCTTTTAGAAGCTACTACAGTCCTTGGCTTGTGGTGTGCTTCTTCCATCTTTAAAATCTGCAGTGATATTCAGTCCTTCTTATGCTCTGAAACTCTTCTTCTTCCCTCTTGTGTCCTTGACAGCTGCTGAGAAATGTTCTTCCCTTTTAAGGATGGGTGGGATTAGATTGGTGCCAACTGCATAATCCAGGTATCGTATTCTGGCATAGGAGGTAGACACCTTTGGGTGTGGGAGGGCCATTATTTTGCCTACTTCAAAAGCATTCACTTGATGTAGGTGTGATGGGTACCTAAGAGATTTTCTTTGGAACTTTGAGCAAGCTCCTCTGTGAAACAAAAAGATACCTTGTAAAGCCTCTAACCTCATGCTTCTGATATTTAAGAGCTTCAGCTATTGCTGTTTCTTTGTGAACTCCTTTATATTTTAGTAAACTCTCAGAGAACATTATTACCCTCCCCACAGAGCTTTATGCAGAGGCTCCATATGATGATTTTATTCCTCATACTCTTTTTTTTCTTAGCATCATTGGCTATAATGCGACTTGCTTCCTTGTTGTATATGTTTATTTTCTTTCTGTTGGGTCTTTTGGAGAGGGCCCACATCATAAATTTTCCCTATGTTTTTCAGAGGGAAAAAAAGGAGTCTCCAGGAGAGGGGAAGAGTTTTCTTATTCGCCTACTTCCTTTCCCTTGACTTTCAAATATTTATACAGTCCTTGCATCCTTATTTTTCCATAAGGACATTTTTAAAAAAGAACTCATGTGCAATTTCCTTGCATCTTTACTTCATGCTATGAGTATAACCATAGATTTTTAAAAAAATATATCCAACAAGAATACATGCTTCCCATTCCAGCCACTGAATCCTTGCACAGTTGATACAATTTAGCCATTAAGAAACGGAAATGACTGGGCTTCAAAGCAGCTAAATTAACAAATACATTGACAAACTGACCAATTTCTGGTTGTGTAATATCCAGGTGTTTAAGATCTGACACTGAAGGAGAAAAATAATATATCCCACAGCTATCAATATCTTTAACTAACAGACCTTGCATATTAATTTCTATTTCTGGTCATGTGCTAAATTTCCCCATGGAGTTGCCTCTCATTTACATATGAGAAAAATGGATTGGAGTTTTTCTGTAGGGAAATGTTTAAAGTATAATGTCAAGTGAAAAAGAGGTCACAAAGTAACTCATATAATGTGATTTTTAGTATATATATTTCACAACATAATTTTTCTATAGTCTATAAGAATTAGAATACACACACAGAAATGACAGTGGAGCAAGACAAACTGAACACAACCTTTCACTTTCCCTCCGATCCTGCGTGTATTAAAATAAGAAAGATACATTTTAAAAAGCACAGGTTTACAACAACTGAGGAAAACACAAAATGAAGTCATCATCAAAAGACCAGAAATGCTGAAACATTTCTGGAAAGAAGATAGGAAATAGGTGGAATCGTGTTGCTAACAGGCGTGAACAGAAAACCACAGTCTACGACACCCAAAAAGAGGAGAACCAATCCAGATAAATTCCAAGATTAGAAAGAACAAATGGAAGGAGAAGGAAGGAGCCATGGGACAGTCTTTATAGCAATTGATAAATCACTACAACAGGATAGAGAGGACAGTTCCAGCAACCAAATCTCCCCCAGGTTACGCAGCCAACGTGTCTTTGGTTCTAGGTTGAAAACTGAACTATACTCTGAAGAAAGTAAAATTCCTTCCATGGAGAGTGTCCTAGAGAAGCTTCCTTCTGTAGATCCCTGAGAAGACAGGAAAGCAGAGCTTGGCAGAGCTCCAGACCTCCACAACAATCAGGGAGGAAAGATGGGAAAGACAGCTCTATCTGGGAGGGAGAGCTATCAAAGGGTTTCACCTCCAACACAATGAAAATATTACCACCTTCTCTTGTTGCACTCATATTTCCATTTAAAGGGTGGCATTGCCAGATAAAGAGTGGTGCTAATTTGTTTTTCTCATTGTAGGTAAGTGGCTTTCTTCTCTTTGGAGAAAGACTTTCAGTCTACTAACTCTTGCTTTTCTTTTCTTTTCTCTTCTTTTTTTTTAAAGATTTTATTTATTTATTTGACAGACAGAGATCACAAGTAGTCAGATAGACAGGCACAGAAAGAAAGGGGGAAGCAGGCTCCCCACTGAGCAGAGAGCCCGATGTAAGGCTTGATCCCAGGACCCTGAGATCATGACCTGAGCTGAAAGCAGAGGCTTTAACCCATTGAGTCACCCCAACTCATGCTTTTCTTCAGCTCAGGAAATTCTCTTATGATTTCCTGTTTCTCTGTTTCTTTCTTCAGCACTCATTAGGTTGGGAGAATGTGAGGTAGGGGTCTATAAGAACATGTTACCAGAGGCTCTCCCAGGGAGCTCCCAAGAAGCACCCACTAGGGCCCCAGCTTAAACTTTCCTACCTTCACAGTAAATCCACCTCAGATAGGCGCCTTGTAGACGCACAAAATTGGCTACCAAATTTGGCCTCCATTCTTTACTGAAATCTGTTCTTTGCCTTTGGTGTTGGCCTTTTGAAGGCCAGAGTTGAATGTCATTTCTGGCATCCCTATCCTTTTGCATCAGCAAGCATGTGAGTGCCTAGGTTATCATATGTAATCAGCATCACAACACAAATAAGATGGATTAAACACCACTGGGTTATAGTGTCGATACCTGACTAGTCAAATAGAGGTAAGCCCTCTGGATAGAACTTAGGGTAACCAGTCTTCTTATGGTGCTTTTCATGTTGAAATTCCATTGTCACATGATGTGTAAATAAGCATTATTTCAAGAATAAAATACTGGGTTGCTAATGATTCCTTTGGAAACTTTACTTTATGTACAAAAATGATTATGAAAAGCTTTCCAATTAACCGAGTGGATGTGCCTTGAGAGTGCACGTGTCTGAGATTAGAGGAATGGAAGGAGGCGTGACAACTAGAAGCAATGCTTGATCTCATATTGGATCTGGCTCTGGGGAAACATGGCTAGGACATTACTGGGGCAATTTGTGAACTGGCTTCTCTCTCATTTTTACTCTCTTCCTCTAAAGTTGTTGCCTTCTCCTTTGCTGGAACCTCCAAGGTGACTATAATCCCTAAAAGAGACTTGTTAATCATGAACAGATTTATCACAGGGGAAAAAAATGGAAGCTCAAGTAGTGCCCAGAGGAGAGGAAATCGGGAACCATGGGATGATGACAATGTTTGATGTCATATAGCACGCAGGAAAGGAAGTTTATAAAATCTTCACAACTCTTAACAATCAACATGCTATCCACAGGAAAGAACAGGAAAGAGAAGACTGTCACAAAGTCTTTTTTCTTCTTTCTTTCCTACTCTAAGACATTTGAATCATTAGATTCCCTGTATTACTAACTTACACCACATGAGGCGTTCATCCTTTGATGGCAGAATGCCAAAACATTCTTAGAAAGTGGTTCAGAAGGGAGGGGAATAATCATTCTCTCGGTTTGGGTTTGGAGTTCTGCTAGGAGCTAACTGTCTCTAATGTGAAGTCTACACTTTTCACCTGACTCCCTGGGAGAATGCTCCAGTGAGGACCTGGAGCACAGAGCAGCAAGGGCCTTACCATCACCATATATCTAACTATCCTCAAAGTAGCATGCATGCTTACTCACTTTTCACAGCGTGACACAGAGACACAGAGATATTGATACTGTTTGCCCATTCATTCATTCATTCATATTTACTGATTCATGCATTCAGCGGTCAGGATTGAGTCTCTTCTGTATTCGAAGATCTGAGTCAAGTGCTGTAGGTGTGAAAACATATACACAGGATGGGAGTTCTCAGCTGTCTGAATTCATCCATTCATTCATTCACTCAGCAAATATTGATTGTCTACTCTAGACCAGGCAATGTTCTAGAAGCTTATATCCTAATTAGGGTGGATAGTCAGCAATTAAACAAGTTCAAAATGTTGTTCCGCTGCATGAAGGAAATAAACACACTGTGTGTAAGTCATGTAATCATGTTATTTTGACCAGATAGGGCTTAAAATACATTATCTTGTAGAGACTCTTTTAGCAAGATATTAAAGACAACCAAGGAAACCTGTTTCAGTCACCATGCCTGAGTTATCAAAGCAGATTACCAAACACATCATGGGTCTATGGCAGTGTCCCAACCTCATCACTATTTTCTAGCAGTTTGAGGCTAGAAAATTCTTTGTTGTGGGGGCTGTTCTGTGCATTGTAGGATGTTTAGCAGCACCCTTGGCCTTTACTCAGTAGCTCCCAGAAGTACCCCTTTCCCTGATGTGATCATCAGAACAGTATGCAGACACTGCCAAAAGTCACCTGGAAGCAAAATGGTCCCTCATTAAGAACCCCTGATTAATGGGGAAAAGTGTTCTAAGTTTCAAGTAGGGATCCTGGACACACATATCTTCTGCCTCCCCAGTGTCCTCACCCAATAGTCTCAGGGGGCTTCTTTTTCTCTCTGTTCTCACTCTTTTTTTTTCTACCCTCTGCCCTGCAATAGGGATTTCATTTTCTTCTTCCCCTCAGCTCCCTGGCGGAGAGAGCAAGAAGAGAACTCCGGAGAAGGTATTTTCCAATGGGGCAGGTCCTGTCTTAGGTAGGAGGAAGAGGGATCTGGGAAGTACAGTCTCAGAGACAAATTTTGCTTCCTGCCTCATTTTGCCAAGAATCTGGAGACCCTCAGACATAGTCCAAACAAAACCCTGCATTTACTCATGCAGTCAGATGAACTGACAGCAAGCCATGAAAAGGCTTACTGTCTACTCTTCTGGTTGGACAATTAGCTGCATTGATTTCATATTTTAAGACAAGACCTCTTTGCTACTGTACTGCACGTATCTCTTGAAAAGAGAGAAGTTTTATTGTATTGAATTCTGATATGATGGCCTATGGAGTAGCCCTGGGTTTAGGGGTGGGTTTTTCTCAGAAGAGAATGATCAGCCCAAACAGAAGGAGGCTCCTTAGGCAGCAGGAATTCTAGCTGGGCCAAGTGGAGAAGAGGGAGCCATCTGAGATGCTCCTTGAGCCCTGTCATGGGCTTTGAAAGAATCTAGAAGTGCTTACAATGTCTTCGCTTATTGGGTTTCAGCAGTAATATACATTCAGGAAATTCTGGGTTGAACGAACCCAATGGGTTTCTTTACTGTAGGACTTTCAGGAGATTTCAAAATGCAATGTAACATTGTGACTATCAAGACTAGGAGAAAATAAATAGAATGTCACAAACTCATTTGACTATGGAAACTTCTCACATGTTTTAATTTTGATGTAGCTTCTTTCTAGAATACTGTTTCTTTGATACCAGGGCTGTAGGGAACTCCAGAAAAGAAAACTGTAATCCTGCTTATCTATTTGGATGTTGCACTCTGTTCATTTTTCTTTCCCCAGGTCTTTCCTAACATTTTTTAAAAGTGAGCTTCTTTTGTCCATGCTGTTTAATGGAAATTAAAAGATGAGTTTAAGGGCTTTACATTCACACTTAGGGAGTGTCACCCCTGGTTCTGGCCAGAATCATTTGCTAAGTCTACGACCATCTTTGTTCCCTATTTGACCTTTGGATGCTGTAGGACTGGATAGGGCCCAGGCCAGGATGATCTGTATTTTGAAAAATCAAACCAAACATCCCCTAGGGCATTGGGAGGTACAAACCAAGATGGAGAAGCCCCCTGGGGAGCCCGGAAGGGTAGATTCTCAAAGGGGAGGTGGTAGTGCCCCCCTGAGGCCAGCCTGATGGCAGCAGAAGCAGTTTTCATAGAGATCTCAAGGGAGTAGTGAATCTCCGGGAATAGAAGTCAAGTAGATGAGGTCTCCCTCATGGAGAAATTCTCCCTTCATTGCCAACTCTGAAGGGCTAGGGTTTGGCTTTATTTAGGAAAGTGGCAGTTTGTTACATATTATATTATATTATATTATATTATATTATATTAAAAGAGAGATCTCTTAGAGGAATGACATTTGTTTAAAAAATAATCATTTGAGCTATTTCTAAGATAGTATGGTTTCCCACACAGTGAATATTAATATATAAATACCACCTTATCCTTCACACTCTGTGTTCATGCAGAGGACAGCTGGACAGGGGCTCTGGGCCATGAACCATCTGGACCATTCTACTATAATCAGACATTGATTTCCAGGGGTGTTGGCTGCAGCTGGAGTGTAGTTGGCTGATCCCCACCCACCTTTGCTCCCACTACTAAGCTCACCCAGGAGGCACCAGGCCAGCCTGCCATTGCCAATTACTACCTGTGCTGGTCCCAGGGAGGTCACACCTGATTCTCTGGGGAGTGCCTACCATGTGCCAATCCATGTTATATTGAGACCTGCTTACAGTTAAAATCAAGACAACCAAACTGAGCTGAGTAGTGGAGATAAAATCTGGATGTAGAACACTAGGGATGCAAATACAGGGAAGGGAACAGAAGAGAGGCTCAGAGGTGAAGCTCAGGGCAAAAGAGGGAGAGACCTACAGAGTGTCTATCTGCCTGAGGCCTAGGGCACAGCTTTGCTCGGGGCATCAAAACTTAGGACATACTACAACGTTAGGCAGAAATTTATTAAATGGTACAAATGTTGGTGGCTATAAGTAAAACAGCCAAACAATGTGGTCATACCTGTTTGCTAGAGAAGTTTCAAGGGAGGGTGGCTCTCACTTGCAGTGTAAGGTCAAAAAAGGTATTTCTGAAGAGGTGATACTGAGCTTGAAACTAAAGGACAAGAAGGAACCTTCCATGCAAAGGTTTTGGGGAGAGGCAGAGGAAATATTAAGTACAAAGGCATTAAGGCAGATAATGGTATCCAGGGCAGAGAAAGAGCTGGGAGGCAGTGAGGTCAAAGAATAAGGCAGATGTAGAGTCAACCAGCGACATGCATGTTAAGATCCAAACCTTGATGGGTCCTCCCATCTCTTTGCTTTCCTTCTCTGTAGCAGAAAACATCTGACTTGATATTTTTCACCCTTCTTCATAGTGTTGCAGCACCTGCTCAGAAACCATCGTCTGTACCAGTGAGCTCAAAGAGCTCACTGGCCCAGTGCCAACTTTCTTCTTTCCATGTTGACAACTGTATTATAAAAAGACCCTAAAGATAGAAGGACAAAACCGAAAAGGCTACTCTGGGGTATGTAAGTGTGAGCTTTGGAGTTACCACCTCCCTGAGCTGGATGTTTGGAGGGAAGTTTCCATATTGCATGTGCTTTGAGCAAGAGAAGATGGCTCATCTCCACTGGGATGCAAGGCAGTGGCAGAGATGGTGGTTTTACAGTAGCTCTTTCCTTGAAAAGAAAGAAATGTATATTCTTTTTTTAAAGATTGTATTTATTTATTTGAAAGAGAGGGAGGGAGAGAGCACTAGTGGGGAGGAGAGGGAGAAGCAGGCTCCCCGCTGAGCAGAGAGCCCGATGTGGGGCTCCATCCCAGGCCCCCAGGATCAGGATCTGAGCCAAAGGCAGATGCTTAACCAACTGAACCACCCAGGTACTCCAAGGAACACACATTCTCTAAAACAAGCCATTCTTCTTGAGAGCCCCAGATAATTCAATAACCATGGCCTTTCTAATTCTAAAAGAATTAATAGGTCACATTCTAATAGAATCAACATTTGGACAAACTGAATCAAAAGTTAAACTCATAACTCAGCGGTTGAGTGTCTTCATGCTTTACCTTTTGTTCAAAGGAGCAAACCAAAGGGTTATTAACCCTTTGGAATATTTTGGGCAGAGGTGTAACGAGGGATTTGTTGCCCCATTTCAGATGAGGTGAGGAAAACACAAGGGGCAGTACAGCAGAGGGGTCAAGCACATGGCCTTGAAGCCAGGCTACGACGTTGGGCCCCCGACTCTGCTAGTTACCATCTATGTGACTTAATTATTCCTAGATTGAGTTTGCTCCCCTGCAAAATGGATCCCAGTAGAACTGACTTCATGGAGATGTGTGAGAGATAAGTGAGTTAATAATCGAAAAGCAGTTACAGTAGTGCTGGGTTCATATTGCATGCTCGGTGTTCTTATTCACCATGCTCTTTTGCAATTAATAAAAGGGCTTTGGTGTGACAGCTCTTTTGAAGAGTTTAGTTTTGAACTAAACTCTGAAATGTGTCTTAAAAGATGAATGTGGGAACATATGAATTCCTCTTTCTCTAATCACAAATGACTACCGTATGTTGGACATTTTATTTTTGAGTAGAACCTCATCACCTATGCACACTTTTACTTCCATTAACTCTGTTATTGTTCCCAGTGACGAGTAATGTCTATTGGTTCTCAGCTCTTCAGTTGCCCTATCTGTATCTTTCCTCTAGTGCCTGTGTGGGAAGCTTGCAAACTACATTTCCCAGACTCCTTTGCCCACTGCTTCCTCTTTGTTTCTGCCAATGGGAGTTTTGGTAGGAGATGGGAGGGTGGTAAGGAGAATTGAAACAAGCTTTTCTCCTTCCAGCTTCTGGGGCAGTGTTTCCAGCTATGCAACAGTATTCCAGCTATCCCTCAGTATTGAAGTGGCCATGGGCTCTGAGTAATGCCATTTTCCCTTCTGCTCCTTCAGACCTAAGTATTGTGGTGGTTTCCTACTACTAATATTTGGGTAACATTACTTCTTTTTACTCTTTCAGCCTTTCTAACGCATTTTAACCAACCTCTTAAGTTACCTCTGTTTGGGATACTTACATTGTTTTTCTATTTTCCTGCTTGGACATTTACTGATACATTTCCAAACCACTTTATGGTACCAGATTCACTGTGACAAGAATCATTGAAGTATTTAGATACTCAAAACCTCCCTCAATGTATATTGTTATTCACTATACAACAGTTCATTAGATCAAGTCCTTTCTTTTTTAGATCCCACCCCCCCCCAAAAAAAATCTTTCAAAATTCATCTGGACACATGGGCAAATGAGCAAACTGTGAAGAATGAAATGAAAGGAAGTAGCAGATGCATTTTATTGGTCACCTATTGCATCCTCAAACAGTGGATTGACAATAATACTCATCTGTTACCTCTCCTGGTTTCTGTGTGCAAGGAATTTAGAGCAGTTTGACTGTGTGGTCTTGGCTTAGGGTCTCCAGGAGGTAACAGTCAGATATCAGCTGGGGCTGCTGTCAAATGAAGTTTCAGCTTTGGCTAGAGGATCCACTTTTCAAGGCTCGCTTGGGTGGCTAGCAAGTCAGCATTGGTTATTGGCAGGTGGATGCAGTCCCTTTCTATGTGGTCTTCTCCACAGGGCTGCTAAAGCATCCTCATGGCTGGGAAACTGACTTCCTTCAAAAATGGTAATCTGAGAGGTTAAAGAGGAAGCTGCAATACCTTTTATAACCTAGCTTTGAAAGTCACACATCATTACTTCATTTGTATTCTATTGGTCACACAGGGTCAGCCCTTATTTGTTGCAAAGCAACTACACACAGGTACACAGACTGGAGTCTAAAATCACTGGAGGCCATCTTGGAGTCTGGCTAGTGCATGCATAATCATTGGGTATACGTGAATACGTGAGGGGCTGAGTGTATATCCAAGTGAGGACAAATCGTGGAAAGTTCTCTTCTTAACAAGAGAGCAAGAAAGTTACCAATTTCAAGAGTTCTTTAGATAAGAGGAGGGGATGGAGGGTCTTCCACATTTCCCTGCAGCCTATGAAAAACCATAACAAGCTGTAAAATGTTGAGTAACTTGTTCTGAGAGGCATGGAAAGGGTGTACAAAGGAGGAGTTACTTCTGTTTTCTTTCCATTCTCTTGTTGTGGTCGTTATTCATTAATTCCCTTTTACCCACAGTGCTAAGGGCACATCTACTCCTCTGCTTCTGACCACTAGAAGATACAGTACTCCATGGCATGCATTCAACAGTTTTATGCCTCCTCTCTCCCAGGGGTAAACACACAGGTTGCTGGGGGGTGGGGAGTTTCTGAGAAAAAAAAAAGGGATTTACAAGAAGCAGCCCAGAGAAGGGTTAACATCAACAATATTTCTGAGAGAGAAATATTGAGAAATATTTATAAATATAAATATAAGAGAAATATCTCTTTTCAAAATAAGAATGTGTAAAGCAAGAGGGGCTGGAAACTCTCTTTATTCCATAAACATCTGTGCCAGGCACGGTGCTAAGCATTATGGGAGATTCAGAGATTAATGAGACGTATTCCCTGACTTCAAGGAACTTATGGTTTTAAGACAAAACAGACCAGTAGATAGCTAATTATAATATAAAATTAACAACAACAAGGGGCAACCTAATAATTCTGACTTGGGGATCAGAGAAGGATTCATGAAAGGTTGAACCTGAGCAGAATCTTTTTTTTTTTTTTAATTTATTTGACAGACGGAGATCACAGGTAGGCAGAGAGGCAGGCAGAGAGAGAGGAGGAAGCAGGCTCCCCACGGAGCAGAGAGCCTGATGCGGGGCTCGATCCCAGGACCCTGAGATCATGACCTGAGCCAAAGGCAGAGGCTTTAACCCACTGAGCCACCCAGGCACCCCTGAGCAGAATTTTGAAGATGGAGTAGGATATCCCCTACTGTCTGATATCCCCTACTTCTGTCCTCCAGGTGGACAGAAGTGAGTAGAAAAAAATAGAGCATATTTTAGACCAGAAGAGCTAAGTGAGCAGAGATATAAAATAGAGGAGAGAATGTGACAGTGTAAGGAGGGGCACAGAATTATGTGTGACTGCAGTGTATGTGGGGCCTGGAGGTCTGGGGATCTGGGGATGGGACTGGGGAGGTGGGGGAGTCTGGCAAGACGAGAGGGACCAGATCCCAGTGAGTCTTTAGTGCCACACAGGGAGCCTGAATCACTCAGCCATGATTCAGCAATGGGAAGGAAGGGAAGCTTCTTGAAGAGGGCAATGGTATTATCAGACCCATGTAGAAAGGAGAGGATTAATACAAGAGACACCAAGACCAAAATGTGTACTGCTAGCTGAAGAAATTATAGCTGTTTCAATTTTTCTCTTTTGGGGTCACCTGCAGTTGCTAATTTTCTTACAGTAAGTGTGGATTATTGGTGAATTTTAATATAAAATACATAAAATAATTTTTATATGGTAAAATAGAAATTATAAATGGGGAGAATGGAGGAAGCCAGTGAGAGTGAGAGTCTATACTGGGTAGGAAGGAGCCTCGGTGTCCAGGGGCTCTGGAGGCCAGGGCTGGGGCAGTGAGGGCAAAGCCGGCAGAGAAGGAAAGAAGAAAACTTCATTCTCATGTTCTTCCAAATTTGCTGAGTGTCTGCCTTGGCCTGGGCACTACTGCAAGAGCTTGATGGAGAAATGGGTCAGTGACTGGACTAGGGAAGGGGTTATCTTTCAGGTTACAGGGCTCTGAGTGTATTTGTGAGCTGAGGGGATGGGAAACTTAGATAATGAAACACAAGACAGCAAAGACAGTTCAGTAAGAGGCAAGATCTAAGAGCAAATCAGAGGGAATAAGGTCAAGGTCCCAAGTGCAGTGCATATGTGTGTGTATCTTAGGGAGAATATCTGAGATAGAGAATATAGGAAATAGAGGTATGTACAGTATGTAATAATGAACATCCACATAAGTAGATATGCACATATTAATACATTTTGGATCTGAACATATAGCAACTCCTAAAAATAAAGATAGGGGCAAAGCCATTTGCCCCTGCTATCTATAAAAATATCAAGGGCTATTCAGAAAGAGGAAAAAAAATACAACACATCCTATAAACAAAGCAATTAAGGAAACACAGTTTGCTCCCCCCCCCCACCTCCCCAAGAGGAGAAAACAGTGAGAGACAAAAGGCAGAAGAATGGCTGCACAGGAAAATCCCTTGCCCAGAGGCTGCTCTGTGAAAGGTGGTCAGTGCAGGATACAAGAAGACCGCTCCACCCACCAAGCAGACATAAAGAGGTCCCCCTGACACAGAGACCCGGCTTGTCACAGCCTGGGCTTGGCATTGATGGATGTGCCTCCCACACGCCCTGATGTTCTCTATCCCCTTCAAAGTTGCCTCTTACGAAGAATTTGTGTTTGGCCAGAGTTAAATGAACCATGTGGCTTGGGAGTTTTCTCCCTGCCTAAGGGATAGATCCATTCCACATGTTTCAGGCAAAAGCCTGAGGAGGTGACTGGAGAACTTGAGGGTCCCAGAGCTATTTTTCACAGTGACTCGCCAAGGATCAGCAGACCCCTCTGGACGCTGATGGACACTGAACCAGGCATGGGAATCAGCCCCTCTCAGTCCGTGAGTCAGCCTGAAGTTTATTATCCCTGCCTGTCCCCACCTGCTAGCTTGCTTGCTTGGTCTTGCGTCTGTCTTAATCAGGAAGAGACTCCTACCATGGTGTCTTCATGTAAACAAAGCAATCTGTGACTTGATTAACCCAGATGGACAAGTGTGTCCTTTTCTCCCTTCTCCTCTTTACTGAGTTTGGACAATGAAAGGAGTTTCTCTCCATGCAGACAGCTGGCAGATTGGGCTTTGCATTTTCTCTTACCACCTCCCTTCCTCTAACACCCATAGCAAGGGATTCGTTTCAGGCATTCCATGGACACTGGACCCACTTCCTTCTGGGCTCTCTCTGCATAATGGACAAATCAGAAATGCCACCACCATCAAAAGTCAAACCCATGATTTGTCCAGGTGATAAGGTTTACAGTTAATATTACCTGCTGTGATTTATCAGGAGAATAACTACCTGGTGATACATTTCATGAGTGTACCACCAAACATCTATCGATGTGACGATGAACTTTTCATACCTGAGCAGGCCTGTGATGGGTACAGAATCAAGGAACTCACTTGCATGTCTATTAAATTATTGGAACACAAGAAAGCAAATAAGAGGCTCTGGCAGCTAAAAGGGGCATGAAAAGGGGGAGAAATAATGAAAAATATTTTATACCAACACATTATAAAACATTAACGTCATTTTTTGTTTGTTTGTCCTTTGAAATTCATTCCCTAATGTCTTCTTTCTCTCATATATTGTTGCCTTAGGCTGCAGGAAGCCGCCATTCCCCCGTCCCCAACCCGCACACTGAAAAACCCCACCCAGACAAAGAAGGGCCCTGAGCTGATTCCAGAAAACATACATCCTGAACCACTCAGGGTCTCTGGATATGTGTAAATGTAGTAGCTAAATCAGCACAATGCAAATTAGGGCTTGTATTATTTCTCCATTTGCAACTGTATCAAGTTACCACAAACTTGGTGGCTTTGACATTGCAAATTTACTTTCTTCCAGGTAGTTCTATAGGTCAGAAGTCTGACAGGGTCTCACTGGGCTAAAATCACGGGGCTGCATTCCTTTCTGGTGACCCTAAGGAAGAATCCTTCCCTTGCCTCTACTAGCTTCTAGAGACTGCCTGAATTCCTCCGATTTAGGGCCCTTTCTTCCATCAAAGCCAACAATGGTGAGTCCAGTCCTCTCCACATCCCTTTATTCTGACCTCTTTCTGCTTCTCTCTTCCACTTTTAAGGACCCCTGTGAGTTAAGGACCCAGTGATTACATTGGGCCCCCAGAGGGATCCGAGATAATCTCCCTAAACATAGTCAGACCATAAGCCACTTACTTTCACCTGTAGCCTTACTTCCTCTTTGCCATTATGTAACATATGCAAAGTTTCCAGGGATTAGGGCATAACATCTTCAGACCTTTCTATTATAGGACTTGAGTTTTGTGGTAATTGTTTTTTGTTGTTGTTGTTTTGTTTTTGACTCTTGCTATTTCTCTTTTGGCTCAAAATAGTAACAGATAAGCAAAGTGAAGTCTTAAAATAGGTTTCTGAAACAGATTACTACTCACATTTTCAGGCAGTGGCCCCTTATTACCTGCTGATTTGGGCAAGTTTTTAATGTCTTTTCTAAGCCTCCCTTTCTCATCTGTAATATGGGGATAACACAATCTCCTACAGAAATGAATGCAGGAAATGGGATACTGTTTGCAAAGCTTTAGCATAATGCCTACCATGTACTAAGTGCTCAATAAAAATAAATTAATGGGTTTTTTTTGAAGTTAGGATGGGATGCAGGCAAAGAAGGGACAGCATGTAAGTGGGTGTCGATACACCGAATACCTCTTCCCCGCTCACTCTGAGTTGGTCCTGCCTGTAGAAGCCTCTCCATCTCACTGGGCAAGGAAAAGAAATGTTCAGCTGTCATCTCTGCTGCCCTTCCTGGGGGCTGCAATTTTCTTTTCCTTTGCTGCCTTTTTCCTTCCCTCACCTTCCACTGCAGACAGGCCAGGGGGTCAAAGACTTGGTACTGATCCACAGAGCTGGTTTGGTTGCAGGAATAGCTCCTAATGAAAGTAGCAGGAGCAGGGTTGGGGGTGGAGCCCCCAGAGGAGTCCCAGCTCCGCCTGCCCACAATCACTCACTGAACCCGCCCCTGTAGGACCTATGTTCTCAGCTCCCAAGGCTTGTAGATTAGATTAGCATGAAATAGTCAGAATTCTCCAGGACTAATTACATCTGATTTTGTAAACCCCTCCTTTCAGGGCCATGTGGTTGCCCAGGGGAGGAGGACTCAAAGTCTTTCTTTCTACAGAGCTCTGGTGGCTGTCAGGTCCCTAAAGTGGCCCAGACAATCCAGCATGGGTGCCTAGAAAGACTGGCCTTCCAGAAAGGCACCAAGTTACCTACTGGGCTCACAAAACCAAAACTGTTACATACAGAGTTGATGTTGATGCTAGGAAACAGGTACTCTATATTCGTCAGGAAAATAATCCAACAGTGTTTTTTTCCCAATTAAAAGCAAATATACATTTTAAAAATAAAAAATAAACACACATACGTACCTTTCTGGTCGCAATCCAACTTTGGCAGAATCTATTCTATCGAAGAAACAAAAATAAATACTGATACATGAGGTTGTTTGAACAAGAAAACTTATTATAACAATATTTGTAGGACAACAAAAAATGTGGAAGCCTTGATGTCTGTCAGTGGGTAGAGAATTAAATAAATTGTAGTATGGCCATCTGCAAAATATTGTGTAACTATTTAAAAGAAGGAGTTATTTGTTTAGTTATTGATCTTAAAGGATCTGGTACAAGAGAAACATTTACCATAATTTTGTTAAGATAAAAAAAAAAAAACCAACTTTGGGCACCTGGGTGGTTCAGTCAATTAAACATCTGATTCTTGATTTTGGCTCAGGTCATGATCTCAGGGTCCTGAGATTGAGCCCCACACCAGGCTCTGTACCTGGAGCCTGCTGAAGGTTCTCTCTCCCTGGGGCACCTGGGTGGCTCAGTCAGTTAAGCATCTGTTGTCTGCCTATGGCTTGGGTTATGATCCCCTATCAGGATCATGGACTCCTCTCACCCAACTCTCATGTTCTCTCTCACTCTCTCTCTCAAATAAATAAATAAAATCTTTTAAAAAATTCTCTTGCCCCTCTTTGCTGGCACTTGTGTGCGCTCTCTCTCTTTCCCAGAAAGAAAGAAAGAAAGAAAGAAAGAAAGAGAGAAAGAAAGAAAGAGAAACTTTGTGAATGGGTTCATGTCAATGTTTTCAGAGCCTGGGGAAAAGTATGGAAGGATACACATCAGTCTAATCACGCGGCAGGGCGGGTTAATTTGTTTTCCTTCTTGTGTTGCTTTGGTGGTTACATAAATACTTAAATGTTTCAACTTGGGAAGAGGAATTTAATATAAATACTGCCTTATAATAAATTTTCATAATATAAATAGCAGCAGAGAGAAGAGGAAGAAGGGAAACTGTCAAGGAAGCTCCAAGATCAGTTCTGGAAGAACCTAGGAATTTCACACTGGGGGTTTGTAGACAGTGAGTGAGAGCCAGGGCTGCAGGGGTGTGGCTAGAGGGTCTGAGAGCACAGTCTGTGTGGAGCTGCTGACTTAATTCAAATTTATCTAGAGTATCCTCTTAGAAGGCCAGAGTGGGGTGGAGCGCTGGGTAGCCTCCAGCAAGAGGAATTTAAGCTGCTAGACTATGAAGAAAAACTTCCCCAAAGTATTACGGGTCATAATAAGTCTTTCTACTAGGGGTTATTTTGAATAATTCGGCAAGACTTATTGGATTAAGCTGGTATAGAGGCAGGAGGAAGCAAAATACCTAACGTTAGGTAAGAGGCAAGTAACGGGAAAACGCTTTACCTACCTTATCTCATCTGAAACAAAAATGCAACCCAACAAGGTAGGTATGATTATCCCCATTTTACGAGGAGGAAATGGGGGTTGAGTAACCCACCCAAGATTATGCAGCTGGAAAGGGGTCTTTTGGCTCCGTAGTCCACACTCTAAAGACCTTGTCCTACCAGGGTGAGAATCTAGATGGGAATATTATCCTTCCCCTTAAACCCATGGGGCTCAAGTGGGCAGGGCTGGGCAGAGTTTCTCTTTATTCCCATGTTGGGGTTTGCGGCTGAGGTTCTGGGGCCCAACATCAAGGAAGAGTCCCTGAGAGACACTGTTGTTCTCCTTGGGGGAGGAGGAAACAAACTACAGCATTACAAATTCCCTGATGCCCCACCTGCAGTGACTTGAGGGCGCAGGGCTTGACGGGTGGTGAACCCTGGGTCTCGCTCCAGCCACACAGCTGACATCCCCACTGCCCCGTCCCCACTTTATTTTCACAATAGGGGCAAGGGAGGAGAGAAGCAACGCTTTGCATCGGTGAGACAAGTGGACATTTCCTCTGGTCCCATGGGACCAGAAAGTTCCAGAAAGTGGACACCTCTAGGACTGGCGGTGTCCAGCCTGGAGCTGCTGGGGCGCAGAACTTCGTGTGTGTGCAGGGCGGGGTGAGGGGGGGCGGGTAGTGGGAGAGGGAAAGAATGTTTGGAGACCTTCCCAGAAGCAGCTCTGCCAGGATCTGAAGGAGTTTCAGGAAGGGGGGAAGGAGCGGGGGAAAGGAGAGAAAGGGGGGAAGGGGGGGAGAGGCAAAGGCTTCATCTCCTCTCAGTTATCTGATGTCCACTCAGGTCCGGTGAGTGCTGGTGCTCCCCCGCTCCAGGGACTTCACTCAGGCCTGCCTAGCTCAGAGGCTCTGAGGCATGGTGATGACCATGACCCTACCCTTGAGGCTCCAGCTGGAGTGAAAGCATCTCTGGATTTACAGAAAGAGAATCTGCATGGTGGTCCTTGTGCTCATTCGTTTCTCTGAGAGTCCTGTACAAAAATCAGTCCCAATTTCTTCTCTATCCTCCGCAACTCCACCATCTCCACCTGGATATTTCTCCATCATCTCCATCTGTGTTTAAGAGGACTGTCTTCCCCTCTCCCCTCTGCTGACTCTATTTCTGGATGTTTTCCCCATCTTCCTCTGCATCCCCATTTTCCAGGTCCTCCTTCTCTTGCCACCTCCTGGTTCCCTCTACATCCCCCTCCCAAGGGCTCTGGAACTGACCTCTCTGATATTTTCGCGAGGATAACCAAATATTACACTCAAGTGAATCTTTGTGTCTTGGATCTACTTGGGCAGGGAGTAGAGTGAAGAAAGCTCTTCTACAATCCCAGCAAGTCCTCAGCGGCTCAGGGCCAGCGCTGGTAGGCTGCTTGGAGAGGTGGATGTTGGTATGACCATTTTCTTGGTGCACAAAACCCACTAGGTTCCCCACCCCCACCGGGGTGAGGGGTGTGCGCACCCTGGTTAATATCTCCCTGAGCTGGGAACAGGGCTTACTGCGTTGCTGCTTAAAAACATCAACTAACATATGGAGATGTCATCATGATTAAACAGCGAATTATAGTCGAAGACGGCACGATAATAATCTAAACAATCACCACAACAAGAAGAAATGTTCTCTCACGAGCCAGATGCGGCAGCCTGTGTTTCTGAGACTAGCGCCCCTGCCTTCCAGGGGCTCCCCCGAGCGCGCTTGCTGGTGGTACCGGCCTAGGACAGGGCAAACCAGTCCCCGACACGGCACCAATCTTTCTCGAGGCACTGGTAGGATGATCTGGGACAGGACTGAGCGGGGGTGTGGGAGGACGTGGCGGTGGAGCGCCCTCCCTCTGGGAAGGCAGTTGGAGCCATAGGAGGACGGGGTTCCTGGTGAAGAACCTTGTTGGGAGAGAAAACGAGCCCGCATTCCTAATCCTCCCCGCCCGTCGCCTCTGTCCCTCCCTCAGCCTCGCCTCCTCCCAGATCTCGAAGGAGACAGATTCCAGGTGGGAAACCCTCGCTGCTAGGGGACGGGCATCCTCCGTGCGTCGCGGATGTCTCTCTTCCCCCAAGCCTGCGGAGAGCGAGGCGTGCGTTTTCCTTTGGCCAGCCAGGGGCCCAGTGGCGTGCACCGGTTCGCCCCCAGCCCTCCTTGGGAAACATACCCGCAGGAGGCGGCGAGCTATCCAGGCAAAAAAAGAAAAAAAAAGAAAAAAAAAAAAAAGAAGACCCTCCTTCTTTCCCCTGTTCTCCTCCCCCTCATTAAAAAGATTCGTATTTAAAATAAGCTCAGACGTTTTAATTTGAATTCCAGGGATTGCGCTTGGGATAGAATCATCCTACTTCTACTTGGACCGAAAATAACCACTGAAACGAAATGATCAAAACCAAACGCTATTTTCCAAAACAACCAACGTTCCCTGTGGGTGACCACTCCGCGCAGGCAGGCAGGATCTCCTTTGCTTTTGGCTGAGAATAGGGGATCCACGGAGGAGCGGCTGGGTAGAAGGTGGCGGGTGAAAGTACTCCCCCGAGAGGCCCGGCGCGGCGCGTGCGTGAACCGGCCGCGGTAATATATGCTGCCATTAAGAATCCGGGCAGGTTCTAGCGCTCGGGGCGCAGGGACGCATGTGTTGCTGGAATTCAGCCCGTGGGGGGAATGCAGATTGGGCTGCGACCTACTGGGTTTGATTTATGAACTGTTACTCTAGCGATTGTTTACACATTACATTTCAGAGCCCCCGCGCACCCGCCCGGCGGCGGCCGGCTCGCTCCGCGGCGCGGGAACCCGCCGCAGTCTCCAGGGCCTCGCTCCAGCAGACGACCACCCCGACCCCGGGGCACCCCGGCCCCCCGCCCCGCTCCGCAGCTCCCTCTCCCCCCTCACCTTCTCCTAGAAATCAGATTTCGATTTCCGTGAACCCAGAGACAGACGCTCGGTTCTCCCTCCCCCAGACTGCTCCAGTTCCCGCGGCCTTGGACCCCGTTCTCCTCCGGCGGTGATTACTCTCGAATGTTTACTTCTCCGTAAGGCCATGCGGGGCCTATAAATAGGAGAGGTGGAAGCAGCTCGACTGCCAGATCAATAGGGCCCCGTCTCCTCGCCATTTCAGCTGAGCTGTCTTATTAATTATGAAAGGATTCACCTGATCCCTGCCAGGGACCACAGCCTCTCCTCGGCCCCTCTGCTGGAGCCCTTAATGGCGGTTCGTTCGCAAGCTGCCTCCGGCCACCGCAGAGGAAGAGGCGAATCGTGGTTAGGACTCGGCCTGCACGGATCGTGGTTAGGGCTCCCACCGGCCTGGGGCGGGGGCCGAAGACTGGGCACTGGCCTTGGGTCTGCGCGTGTTTTCTCGCGCAAGCCCCACCTGCCCGAATCCTCACCTAGAAAAGATCTCTGCTTTTTATTTATTGAAAACACAACGTCCTCTTTCTCTTCTTTAAGTAAACATGATTTCAGAAAACTGGCAAAGTGGCCTAGTTAAAGAGGGTCTGCTTGAAGATGACAGGTTATCTACTGGCTGGCGAACAGGTGCCTGTATACTCCCGCGTCCCGTGTCCCTACGGAAAGCCCGGGCACTGGATCAAGAAAGCAGGCTTGGGGCAGGAAACAAATGACACCCCCATTTCAAACAATAACTTTTATTTTATACTTCTCTATACTTTGTAGCAAATCTTTTTTGCTGAATTTAATTTATAATAAACTTTTTAAATTACATCTCTCTCTTTGTTTTAAAATCAAGGCTCTTTTATGTCAAAATCTTTTTTTAACTATATTTTAGATTAACATTTAACACCCCCCCCTTGTGATCTATACCGTTGGATATTCAGGTATTACTGTATGTGTAACAGCTAAAACAAGAGGGAAAATAAAGGCAGTGGACTTGGAAAGATGCATCGACAACAGCAGGTAAAGCTTAACCTCTCAGTGACTTTAGCAGCGATTCTTCTGGAAGCCTTTACCTAGACACCCGAGATTTCCTCAATCCCTTCCCTCTCTCCTTCCTATCCTTCAACCACAAAGCCAACAATCTGTCCTTTCACTTTCCTCGAGGAGAAATGTGCAGTGGAAATGATCAAAACAAGATACTGTGGAAGAAAGACGTGAGCGTGAATTATTCACCATATGCTTTCCTCGTGGACATCTCTCTTGAATTCATTCCCCTGGCCTTCTCCTCTCCTCTCTTTCCTATTAGGAGGAGCCCATCATTTGTCATGTATTAACATGATTAATATAGTAGGTGGCCCAGGGCCGTTCCTGAGATTCTTGTGCCAAAAAATAAAAATTAAAAATTAAAAAAAAAATGGGGTGGGTTTGCCGTTTTCTTATTTTTGTGTGAAGACGGACTAAAGCTGAGGTCCGATTTGGGCTGTGCTTGCTTGCTCACTGATCGGTAACATTTGGCAAATAAAACACAAGAAATCAAACGAAATCAAAAGGAGAATCAGGATTTCCCACAATCCTATATGAGTGTTTTCAGCATCACAGAGAATCACAACGTCCCCAAAGAACGAATGGATCTTCCTCTCGATTTCCGGGAGCATGGAGTGAATGTGGGTGGGCGCGCGGGGGGAGCCGGCCCCGCGCTCAGAAGGAAAGCCAAGTCGCTAAAGCTGCCGAGAGAGACATCAGGAGCACGGGGAGCGTCGGGAGCAGGGACCCCGCCGCCCCGTTGCCGCTGCCGCAGAGTTCGAATAAGCTGCCTTGGATGTTGAGGTTTTTGGATTCTTTTCTCAGTTTATCCCACATATCTTTCGCCCCTTCCTGGCAATCCGTAAGGGCTGTGACCGTGCAGCTGTGGAAATCCTCCCAGTATCTGGCGAGGAACAGAACAAAACGGAAGAAGCAGGTTGACTTTGGGCGCGGGGAGGACTCGGGCCTGCACCCCTGCGCCTCCTCCCCACCCCCACCGCCTCCACCCGGCGGCCTCCGCAGGGAGGAGCCACCCCCCCACCTCCTCTCCACCCGCCCTTTGCCGGGGTCGAGCTAGGTTTGCTTTCGCCAGACCCTGGCCCACCCTGGAAGCCGACGTCCGGGGGCAGAGGCCGCCCCCGGCTGCGTCTGGTTTCTCTTTCCCGCTCCGGGGCCGGGACCCGGCAGCCGGGAGCCGGGCCGCACCCGCAGCGCCGCGCTGGCACCTCGGCCTGCGCAGACAGATTGCTCGTCCTCCTCGGGGAAAGCTAGGAAAACAGTGCTAAGCCTTGCAAGCTGCCGCCCATTAATGCCTCTTAGCTTGCAAGATGGGTTACTTGCTCAGAGCAAGGCCCTCCCCTCTTGGCTTCTCACTTTCTCCTCCCCCTTGTCCCTTCTGTGTCCCACCCCCACCCCTTCTCGCTGCGGTACTCCCTCGCCTTCGCCCGCACTCTCCCTCCTCCCTTCCTTTTGTTTCCCGTTCTCCGATTTTCCCATCCCTTCCTCTTCTTTGTCTTCCACCCTTTCCCTCCCCTCGGTTTTCCTCTGTTGAGTTCCTCACTTCCTCTTCCTCCTCTTCTCCCCCTCCTCTTCGGCCCTCCGTGGCCCCTGGCCTCGCTCTCCACAGTCCCCTGGCTCAGATTCGGTCCGGAGACTCCTGCCTGCTTCTCCCCTCCCCGAGTCGGTGAGTGTCGGTGCCCTGGGGCCAGCCTGTAGCCACCTTCTGTTTTTGCAAATCCCAGTGCTCCCGGGCCTGCACGCTCGGTCCCTCCTCTTCTCCCCCTCCAGAGTCCTTCTAGGGCTTGGGCCCCAGGAAGCCTCCTCCCCACGGCCTTCCGGGTATAGTGTGTAGTCCCCCAGGCCGGGACTCCGGTGCCGCCGCGGTACCCTCCGCCAGCCTTCCAGGGACCCCGCTCTCCGTCCTCTCTCCTCGCCTCTTCCCGTAACCCCGAGCCTTCCACCTCAGCCACTTCCCCCGCCTTGGGCTCAGCTCCTAGCCCCGCCCCCACAACCTTCAACCAACCTGTCCTTTTTCATTATTGTCCCCCTTTCTTCCGAAAACCCAGAATAGATCCAGAGACTAAATATAATTCCAACCCGTGATCGATTCCTGGGGCGCTGTCTCCTTTCGGTGCTGGGTCGATCTGTGCGTCTCGGTAACTCCGAGCTGGGCTGGCTCCCACTTCACCCCAGCCTGTAGCTCCAGGTCACTAGCGATCGCCTTCCATGCAATTTGGTTGTATTTTCTCCTATCTCTCCCTTCTGCTCGCTAGCCTGGATTGTAAGTGCGTTGAAGGCAAGCACCATGTTTGATTTATTCTTGTTTGCACTCCCACCCCATCCTCTGGCTAATAGCAAAGATACAAATGCTTGTTTAATTGCCTTGAGCTCTGGCTGTTTTCTAACGACTGCTGTGAGTCTCTAATTTATGAGGACTGGGGAGCCTGGAGCACAGGGCTTCCAGGTTCCTCACTTCATAATAAACAGCAAGATTTAGAGAAACTAAGAGGCGGAGGGAAAGCTCTCTTGCTGTCATTGCACCTCCCAAAGGATGTCTAAAGCTCCCCTTTCTTTATGCATGCCCAGATGGGGACAGGACCCTCCTGGAAGAGGAATATGGTGATAAAGGACAGATATCCACATGGTACTGAGTGGCGATGGGTTTCAGCAGTGTGTTGAGCAACCAGAATCATTAATGAAGTGGAAGCCCAGACCCAGCAGTGGCCTGCAGCCTCTGGGGGATGGGGTGGGCAGGAGGTTGGGGGAGGATACTCTATCCTCCAGGACTAAGTCCTGCAAAAAAATTAAAACAACTTGCAATAACTGAATTCTAGCAAATAATAGAAGATTTGGGAGCCAATCTATATCTAACCTTTTTTCAATCTTACCTATCAGACATTTGGAATTAAAGTAGGTTAGTATGCAACCCAGATCAGCCTTTTATCCCTTTTCTGATAGGAAGGTACCAGCTACTTAGCTGCTGAGGCTTTTGGTGGATATCAGGATACTTAGGAAAGTGTGTAGCAAAATTGACCCCCATTTAATTACTCATTGTTTAAACAAATAAATGCTCCCTCCCCAGGAATTAGGCAGAGAAAAAGGACTTCACCGTATACAAAGGATGGTGCAGAAAATGGTTTCATCAACCTGTGGGGAACAAGGAAAACCTCTTGCCTTGGCTTTTTGGTAAAGACCAGAATTGGTTGAGGGGTGGGAGTTACAGCTTTTTTTGAAAAATAAAATAAAGTAAAATAAAATAAGCGTGTGTGTGCATGTGTGTGTGTGTGTATTATAGGGGACAGAGGTACTTCTAAGGTCTGCAGCAGCTAAAATGTTGCTGGTCTACCACAGTAGGGCTCTCTGCTAATTACCCCCTTTCCTAGTGGGAGCAGTGCTTTCAGCCAAGCTCTGGGAAAATCCACTGTACCTAGCCAGGTACCTAGCCCTTACCTGCCTGTGGCCTGGGGATATGAAGCAAATGCAGAGAGGAAGGTGGGGGGAACAAAGGGGTAGCTAGCCCAGACTTCTAATCTGCCACAGACTCAGGAGAGATGGTCACTGGATGACCATGACATACTTTTCTTGGGCAAAATCATTGGCACTAAACAAAATATTCTTCCAGCCTCTCTCTTAGAAAGAGAAAGAGGGACCCGCGCTCCCTAGCCTGCCCCCAAGTGTTCTTCGTGTGTAGCAGAACGGGGTTTTATCAGGGGAAATGGACAAAATAAACGAGTGGACATTGACCTTTCCTTTATGCAAACCTGAAGTATTTCCTAAAACGCTCCGCAAACCCAAACCAACTGTTCTTCGGAGAGTACTCAGCAGTCCACTCATTCACTCAGGGGAAAAAAATGATGAAGACTGCCTCAAAGCAGAGCGAGGAACCGCCAGCAGTTATCTGCCCTCGCTCCGGGTTCCAGCGCGCCTAGTGCCAGCGCCTCTGTGCGTGCGGGTGAGGATGCGCTGGGCTGGGCCTGGCTCCCGCGTGGGAGGGTCCTCCCCTGCCCATCTCAGACCACAGGACCCCTTGGGCAGTGCAGACCTTGGCCGAGGCCTGAGGGCGAGAGTCCACAGCTCAGCACGCTTTGATTCGCGCTGGCGGGGAATTCAGAGCGCAGGCCCGCAGGCAGGCCTCAGCAGCGCCCCCAGCACAGAAACCCAGCAGGCCAAAGTGGACACTTACGTGCACACGGTCTTGATGTTCGTCTTGTCGTCCAGGCCCTGCGGGTAGTTGGCCATGCTGTCGCCCAGCTTGAGCAAACAGTCCGAAAAGCCCTTAAAGACCGCATCGCACTTGCCCGCTGCTCTCACGGCCTGCACCAGGTACGCTGCGGGGAGGAGGGGACACTGGTCAGCAGCGTCGCGACCCCGCCCGGCAGCCCCCGAGGCCCGCCAGCTCCCGACTCAACGCCCAGCCTCGGGGCGCCAGTGTTAAAGGTAAATGAAAGATGTGGCCCAAGAATGACTGACCCGCCCCCAACTACAGACTTGTGCGGACCGTCTGCGTGAGAGCGGGTGCGGGAGGGGGAGGCGAGTCCATTCCTTTCCTGCAGCTCCCTCCCGCATCTCGCTCGGCATCTTTTTCTGTTTCCATCGCCCCCGCTTCTCACCTCCCCCGTCTCTTTTATTTCTCTCTTTCTCCTCACTCCCTCCTTCGTTTCCCAACACTTCCCCAGCAAGTCCGTCCTGGCTCTCGAAGTGCAATCTTGCATTTCTGAGGTGACTGAGGGGGTAACGACAGCATAGTGCGGGGGTGGCGAAGGGGTGAGGAGGCGGGATAGCGTAGGGGCCACGGAGCCGAACCTCTGGCCACGTCGTGCGAGAAAGCCTCAGGCCGGCTCCTCGTGCTTGGTGGGTGCTCAGCAAACACTGCTGAATGACTAAATTAATAAAGTCTCTGGAAGCCAGCAGCAGCTACCGAAATGGATTGTTTATTATAAAACGGACTGCCTACCCTGGAGTATGTGTTTCGAGTGAGATCGTCGCACTCACCCTCCCCACCCCACTGGAGAATGAGCAGCCTTGGTGTCCAGAGACTGGGCTGGGGTGACGAGTGGCCGGGGCACTCAGGGCCGGGCAGAGTACCTGTGTTGGCACAGGTACCCCGGGCTGCCTCCCGGGGGCCAGATCCGTGAAACTCTGTCCGCGGCTCGGCTCCCCACACACCCCGAAAAACCAGCCACCAATCCACCTGCAGCCGGTGGGACATTTTCTCTCCAGGCCCCAACCCTGAAGGGCCCAGGTTGGCAGTCGCCCCGGGCTCCCGCGTCTAGCTCCCGGTCCATTCCAGGGGGTGAGGCGGGGCGGGGGGGGGGGTGTCGGGATGGCGGCCTTGGACCAGGGGAGGAAGGGAAGGGGAGGAGGGAGGTAACCAGAGCGGCTCCGAGGTCTCTCCTGGCCTCGGGGCGGTCAAACCCCATGGCGCCGGACTGCGGCTGCCAAGGCCATTTCTCTCCACCCCAAGGCCAACGAAACAGGCTAAACGTTCCTTGGTGCTCGGCCAGAAGCACGTAGAGGGGCCAGGAGCGGAGCAAGAGACTTTGATCCACGCGGTTGGGGCTACAGGAGCAGAGGGAAGGGCCGATCTTCTCATAATCAAAATCGGCCTCCAGTACCCACGACCCAGATCTGGCGCAGGCTCCTTCCTGGGGAGGATTCTTGCCCCAGGGCTTGTGTGTGTGAATGTCTCGGAAGAGGACGTACACCTCACTGCCCCCGCCACCCCCAGCCGCTGGTCCCCGAGAGCCGGGCCGGACGCAGACAAGAGGGAAGGTGACCGAACCTGCAGCCTCCGAGAACTCCCCGTTTGCAAATTGCGGCAGGAAGAGCGAGGCGGGCCTTGCGCTTTCTAATCCGGAACGGGAAGCGCCGGGGAAGGGACTGAGGTTAACTTCGACCTCGGCTGGGAGATACGTAAACCTTCCTGAATCTCCCTCCCCCACCCCCGAGAAATAATAAAAGCCCTTGCGACTGCAATATCAAATAGAACACTGAGATGGAATAAACGAATCTTCGTTCTACTAGAGTCGGTCACAGTGAAACGAGCCCTACACACCCTCCGCTACAACAAGCCACAAATGCACTCTGCGGCGCCCGCACGGAGTAAAATACAGTCCCTCTTCCCCTCCCCCACCCAGCTCCCGGTCTCTCCTTACCCCTTACCTCCACCCCCAAAACTCAGTGGCGAAAAAGTAGCCCCTAAGATGCACTGGCAATATTTTAACTGGGGAACTGGGTTTCGCCGGGGGCAGGAAGCGCTCCCGTCACGTTATCTTTGCGGGCGCTGCTGGAGAAGACCCTCCGCACCGCGCATGTGTGAGTGTGTGCGTGTGTAAAATAAGGAGTCGTGAAAATTTCTGTTTGTTTTTTTTTTCAACTATAACTGCTTAGTCTCTAGTTCGCTGTGGGAGGACCGGAGCTTGCGCGCGGGACGTGTTTTGAAGCTCATGCAGCCGAGCAGGTCACAGGCCGTGCGACCCTCGCTGTCCTTCCTGAACCGGGCTTCAGCGAGGCTCGGACGGGAGACCTGGGCTCCTTCCCTCTCCTCTCCGGTGGCCGCGTCTTGTGCCTTTTCCATCTGTTCATTCATTCGTTCGACCTCTCATTCATTTCAAACTTCCTCCCGCGTGTCTTCATTTGCGTTCACCATCCTCTCCATCTCCTCGTCCCTTCCCAGCCCCCACTTTTGTTGTCAAATGTCAATGATTTGGGACAGCTCCCAGACATGAATTAAAGATTGAGCCTCTGGTGCGGGAAAGGGCAGACATTCGGGAACAAACATGCTCAATTTCAATGGTCATTTTCCTGTCGAGGTTAATGTGTTCCAAGTGTATCCCGCATGCACAATCTCTCTGTTTTTAAAAACCCCTCCAAAGTGAGGTTATTTCCCTCCAAGAAAACAGCCCCGAACCTGCTCCGCTTAAAACCCTATTTCAAAAATAACTGTTATATCTTGCTCTCTAAAAATTTGCAGGCTAATTGCAAAATGCCACATTCACTTACTTCCCACACTTAAGGGGTTTGCTGCAATTATAATTTTTAAATTTTATTGAATCTCTGCACTAATGTCAAAGATTCAGAAGAACCAGATTCAAAATATCAAGTCAATTCTTAGAATTAAAGGAAAATGCCAACATCCTGCACACAGTCTAAAATTCCTGTAATGTTCGTGCAAAAAAACCCCACAAAATCATGTCAAATGCATTAAAAAAAAACCACTGCAAAGAATCCATTTTAATATGTAGATAACTCCAAACCCCGTTTCCTCCACATTTCTCATGGAGAAAAATATTATACATTTTCTGCTGCCCCATTCCCTAAAGGATCCTCCTATCCAAATACTGCAAGGGTTTGTGAAGAATGCTCCAGCCTGAAATGATATGAGGCAACAATTCCCTCGGTCTCCAGAAAACCCGTTTGAAGAGTTTCTATTTTTTCTCTTGTCCATTCTATTAATAATCCACTTCACTTTCACTTTTAGGTCAGGTTAATTAATGCTCCAACCTGCATTGAAGAAGTGGGGTTTCTAGTGTTGCCTTCCATCACGTCTTCCTCATTCTGGATGGAAAAACGTGAACTTTTAAAAGCCTCCAAACAGTGTAACTAGGACTCAACATTCCTTAACATAAAATGGGGACTAAATAAATCCCACATAATTAACCCCAAGCAAACAAAAATAACAAACCAACCCCCCAACGTGACATATAGCACACACTTCTTAACCCTTTCCTATATATAAAATTCGGATGCCTATATGGAAATGAACAGGCAAATATTCGTAGAAAATGTTATCCACGTATAATTGGCTGAATTCAACCTCCTCAATGATAAGCATATTAAAATATGTACTCTGGGGTTCCCTATCATTCTCAATTTGCCCCCCCCTCAGCCGGGTCTGCGGTGCCCGGTGCAAACGCTGCAGCTAGGATATGGGGGTAGGGGGGCGGGAGAATGACAAAGTTCTAAATGCAGCAGTCTGAGCCCCGAAATATCTTTGCTTTCTGCATATAAACTTTCCATTCTAGCTGCCTAGCCATCTTGTTCCTGCATTCACCTTTCGACCCTTCAAAATAATACCTTGCCGTATCGCAGGGGCCAATGCATTGCCCCAGAGCCCACGAAACCTGGTCTAACCCGAGAAAAGGAAGCAAAAAAGGATGTGCGCTTTGGGGAAAAATGGGGGGGGGCAGCCCCCTCCTGAAAACGGCCAGCTGCATACATTTCCTGGCAAAGGTTTGGAGTCTCAGTCTCAGTCTCTCTCTCTTTTTTAAAGAAAAACCAACTCGGGACGCGCGAGTCCCTAGGAGCCAATGCCCCCACCCTTGGGGGTTTGCCGGCTTCTCCGCACCCGGAGGCAGCCCCGGGCCAGTCGGTCCCCCTGGGCGCCTCGGACCGAGTCTGCTACCGCCTGCCACAATCCGCAAGCCCGGGCCGGGCGGCCACTTACCTATTTGCACCGCGAGGATCAGTGAAATATATCTGCCGTTCAACTTAAGTCCCATCCTACGTTTAGTCAAACCATTTGCGACCGCAGACCTTTAAATAGTTAGTTTAGAGAACGCGGGGGAAAGCTGAAAAATAGGCATTGCCAACAAGTTCCAAGAGCGACGGAGACTTTATGCACGGGGAAGGCAGAGGGAGGAGAGAAAGAGAGGGAGCGAGGAAGAGAGAGAGAGAAAGAGAGAGGGAGAGAGAGAGAGAGAGAGAGAGGCTGAGAGAGAGGGGGGAAGAGCTGGGAATGGTTCACTCCATTAGGAGGGGGCGGAGGAAGTACAGCCTCACGCCCACGAGCAGGCCTGACGTGGGGGATGACACGGAATGATTTTTTTTTTTTAAATAAAGACACCTTGGTAGAGAATCGCCATTTATAGTCATCAGAAGCTGGAATTAATCAGATATCTCCAATTAATGTGCGATCCAAACGAATTCTCGCCTCCCGGGGGTGACCGCTTCCCGGTCCCCGCGGCCACCCCCGCCTCCTCGCTGTTCCCGGGGCCCCCAAACCCCGCCTCCTCCCTGCGCGGAACAGGGGCTCCCTTTTCCCTCCGCGCCTGGAGCCGGGGAGTCCTGGCGCGCCCACTCGGTTATTTCAACTTGCTCCCCCCTCCACCATCAGCTCCAAAGAGAATCCAGCCACCTATCCCTACGTTGCAGTGGGGTTTAAACGAGCGAGAACCGGAGAGGGAAGACAGTTAAAGCAGTTCTGTCAATTTGACATGCCCCCTCAGCCCCCTGCGTCCTGCACTTGCCTACCCTTTCTCTCCAACCCAGTAGCTGAGCTCTGGGCTTAGCCTAGAGCGCGTGAGCACACACTGACACGCACACACTCGCGCACGCCCGCAAGCAGAGCGCCCCCGTGCCCGCCTGCTCACACTGCACGGGAGCGCGCGCACACGCGCGGCACACGCCCAGGCCCCGGGGGTTTGGTCCGCACCCGGGGAGGGGGGGGCTCTGAAATAGACACCGTTTGCCCTCTGTGAATTTCACCACTTCGGACGCCCCAGCCGGCCAGAGGCCCACTCAGGAGACACAGCGACAACTGTTTTGGGGTACAGGAGAGCCCGGAGAAACGAGCCTCTGCAAAGATGATTTTCGGATTTACTAACTCTCAGAGCTTTAGGAAATTTCCTAGGCCATTGATGGAATGCGGGGCTCTTTCTGATCCCGAGGCGCCTCTTGGGGTTATTCGTTGAGCTACACACACACGTACACACACGCACACACGCACATCACGTACGCACACGCACGCCCGCCTTCACATACACCTGCACTGTCTTTTGATGCTCAGGCACAAACCCTGTGTAGACGCAGCCTGCTCTGCAACGGAGTGCCTCTGCAGCTGCGTTTGTGCTGGGTGCAAGGTGCTAACGTTAGGCGACAGCTTGAGCTGAGAATGAAAAGCAGACAGGGCTGTTTCTTTTCTATTGGTTTCTTTCCCTTCTGCAAGAAAAGATGACTAAACCCCAGTTTTTTAAATCGAAAGCTAAAGGCGGCACCAGCCAAATTTAAGTCCCTGAAAAGAGAAAACAAAAACCAAAAAACAGAAAACAAAAAAAAAAAAAAGGAAAAGACCTCCCCAGTCTTTCAAAAACACACGAGAACATATCGAAATATTCAATAGTCAGTAGAAACTCAAACGGATTAAAGAGCTATCGAATCGGATTTACTTCTGGCGGCAGCGTGCCATCTGCGCTCCCATCTCAGGGTCCCCACACTCTCTCAGACATTTGCAGGTTCAAAGTCAGAGAGAGGGGCAAAACAAGAGGGGTGCGGTGGAGAGTGAGGGTCTGAAGGGGAGTGCGGGGTACTGACTGCAGCACTCTGTGACGTGGAGCCTCTGCACTGGGCGGCCGCTTCCCCGTGTCCCGCGGGAGTCGCAGCCTCGGAGGTGGGGGCACTGGCCGGCCCCGGGGGCGGAGCCATGTAGCTCCACCTCTGGTGACATCACCAGGCCGGCGGGTTGGGTGGCTGGGGGCCCGCCTTTCTAGCGTCCAGGGGCTCTGTGGCAGCCCCGGTGTTTCCTTTCCCCGTGCTCAGAGTCTCCTGGAAGGTCCGAAGGCTTAGGCGGGTAGGGGGCGGGGCGGGGCCCGGTGGCGAGAGGGAGGTGTCCCTCGGACCCGCCCCCGACGCTCTCCAATGGCAAGGAGGGAGGTTGGTCCGAGGGGCGGGGTCTCCAGAGAGTGGCAGCAGGCCCCGCCCACAGCCCCGCCCCGCCCCTCGGGGTCCCGCGCGTTCCGCCTGCCCAGCCTTCTGCCGTCCCGCCTGCGGTGAGCGGCGGCGTCCCTCCCTCTCTCTAGACTTTTGCGGAAACCTAGCTGGGGGCGGTTTAATTTTTTGCCCTTAACCTCCGTGCCTTCCTCCTGGCCACCCACAAACCCCGGATCTTCCAAAACCTCGTTTTCTGAGGATGCCCTGGGATTTCCCCCCTCTCCGGGTCCCATCCTCTGTCATCCTGAGCTCGGGGCGTTGGGGGTGTGGGAGGAGGCTGCGCTAAAGTGCTAAATACAGAGTGCAGCGGGGTGCGGGCGAGCTGCCGCCGGCCCGCCCGCGCGCGTGCGCACAGCCGCCCGCCCGGCTCCCGGGCCAGCCGTCGGTGGGCGCCACCCCGGAACCCCAGCTGGCCGTTCCCTCTTCACGCTCCTCCCCGGGCGTCCCAGCCTCCGTCGTGGGCGTGGGTCGCTGTGAAAGAGGAGGAGTGAGAGAGCAGAGTTCCTACTACACGTAAGGTCGAAAGCAGGTGCTAACGGTGTTTTGGGTTTTTTTTGCTTGTTGTTCTGTTTTGCTTTTAAAATTCCTTTAAAATTACGGGTCGTTCTGCAGTTAAGGCTCCATGCGAGGTTGGTTCTTTCTAGTTCCTTAATTAACGAGTAATGAATTCCACGGCTGCCCACGCACGCTACTTGGAAACGTTGGGGGCGACATCTACGGTTGAAAGTAGCACCGGACAACATTTCCTCCATTTTTTCTTTAATTCGAAAAGTTCACTCCACATATTTGAGGGGAGAGAGCAGCGAAGGAGAGCGGGGAAGCCCAGATCCTCGGCCTGCGCTGTCGGTATTGGCCTGACCAGGATTGGTGCCCACGCTTCTCCCGTGTCAGTTTCCTGATCTGAGAAAACGGAGATGGGACTATGATGTGATTTCCAAGACGGTTTTCACCTTTGACATTTTGTGAACCGGAGGTTTTCTAGAATGCGGCCGATGGGGTTGGGAGTGGGGATGTGAAACCGGGAGAATAACGTCCATTCAAGAGTGCTTGCTGTAGGCCCCCTTATTGCAAAGGGCATGTTTCCTTTGGATAAGCAATTTCACTTAAAGCTAAAGAAATAAATACCGTTAAGAATAGAGGAAAAAAGCCCTTGGTGCTGCCCGGGTCTGCATATCAAGTTGAGCCAAAGGTACCCCTGAAAGTAGGTCTGCATAATTAAGGCATAAATATGCAAAACTTTTTATCCCTAAAACTGTCAGAAAGAGACCATGTCTAATTTTAAGCCTGTTTGGCATCAGCTTCCTCCCTCAGTTCAGGCTTGCTGCAGCCCTAGTCTCAGCAAGTGGGCATGCATATGTTACACACACACACACACACACACACACACACACAAGCACCCGGTAGGGGCCAGACCCGGTGCTTTATGTTCTGGCACTGGCAACAGGGCAGAGCATTGAGCCATCCATTCCCCAACTCTCTCCACCAGTCCATCATAAGTGGATTTTCCAGAAGCTACAATTCAAAAAACAACCCTTAGAAATTATCTGCAGGAGCAGTTGTCAGGGCCACTAGAAAATTCTACCTTTGTCTTTTTGGTTAAAAAAAAAAAAAATCCACTGCTATATTAAAATAGATTGATCTAGCAATATATCTCTCTCATAAATTCAGCCTGTCATTTTTTTATACCTTTGTTAAACAGAAAACTGCAGACCCAAGGTGGAGTCACTAACCCCCAGGACGACAAATCAAGACTTAATTGCAATTTCAGTCTCTCTGGGAGTGGAATTTTAAGCAAGTCAATCTGGAATTTTCTGGTCAGCACCAATTAGGTAACCTCCATCCTTCCAGCACTATACCACCAAAGGCAGATGAGATAATCTGCAGGATAAGGCCTCCTACCTTTCCTCCTTAAAGGAAAGAGACCCTGCCAGAAATAATCCTTTCTTTTCTTTTGCTAATAACTTCTTGGCCCAACCTCCTTCCTATAAAAACCTTCAATTTTATACAACTCCTCAGAGCATCTCTCAGTTTGCTAGATGGGATGATACCTGGTTCATGACTTGCTTAATAAAGCCAATGAAATGTTCAAATTTATTGAGTTGAATTTTGTTTTTTAACACCTTCAACTAAAACCTTTGATTAAAATATGAATGTATATAGCTCCTTTATTTAGAATGAGAACAACTATACCATATTTAAGCGACCATATAAATTAGGAGGGGGATGAGTTTTTTATAGTGATATGTTGGTAGGGATTCTAATAAAGATCCATTTTGGGAGGTTTGGATCTCTCTTGAGATCTGCTACTTGGTAAGGTGATTTTTCACTCTAATCACTCCTCAAAATTAGTTAAAATTTCTGGGCTTTACATACATGCCTGATTGAGAAAGGATTTATGCAGAAATTTGGATTCTGGAAGCAAATACTATTTTTGCAATATATTGATATGATTAGCTTTCTATCTAACACAAAATATTTCATTAAAAATTAGTGTTGTTATTATGAAATATACACACAGAACAATGCACAAAACAAAGGTGCCCAAGCCATTGATTTATCACACAGCGAACATTTATATGGCTCACACTCACCTCAAAACTGTCAGAACAGACATGCCAACTAAATGCAACCTTTACTGCTAGATAAGATCCTACCTTAAAAAAGTCAGAGAATCATTGGACAGCAGAATTTCAGTATGGTCTGTGAATTAGACATTAGTTTGTACCAATGTTAATTACCTGATTGTAGAGGTATATGCTGATGATAGAGAAGGATGTCCTTGTTTTTCTGTTGTTTGTTTTGCTTTGAGAGGGGAGAACATACAAGCAGTTGTTTAGGAGTGATGAGACATTGTATCTGCAACTTGTTCTCAAAAGCCTCAGAGAAGGAATGACAATAATGGGGGTAAATAAATAGTAATGGAACAAACATAGTAAAATGTTAATAACTGGAGAATATTTGAGTGAAGGGGTACAGGAGTTCTTTGTGCTGTTTTGGCAGGGTTTTTTTGAAGTTTGCAGTTATTTCACAGTAATAACTTACAAAAAAATCTGCTCTAGGTGGGTTGAGGACTTAGATTTGAAAACAAAGCTTTAAAATACTAAGTAAAATATATAGATATTTTAAAACCTTAAATAAACAAAAAAGCATGAACTGGAAAAGGTTGATAAATTTGACCATAATAAATGAAAAACTTTTATTCATAAATTCATACCATACATAAAATAAAAGAGTGAATTACAAACTCACAAAAGATGAATATCAAGAACTAACGAACTCAAACCATTTTTTTTTTAAAGATTTTATTTGACAGAGAGAGAGATCACAAGTAGGCAGAGAGGCAGGCAGAGAAAGAGGGAAGCAGGCTCCCTGCAGAGCAGAGAGCCCGATGAGGGGCTCGATCCCAGGACCCTTGGATCATGACCTGAGCCGAAGGCAGAGGCTTTAACCCACTGAGCCACCCAGGTGCCCCACAAACCATTTTTTTAAAAAAGATTTTATTTATCTGATAGAGACACAACGAGAGAGGGAACACAAACGAGTGGGAGAGGGAGGAGCAGGCTTTCTGCTGAGCAGGGAGCCTGATGGGCTCCATCCCAGGACCCTGGGATCATGACCTGAGTGGAAGGCAGAGGGCAGATGCTTAACGACTGAGCCACCCAGGCACCCTCCGACCATTTTTTTTTTTTTAAGTGAGAGAGCCGGTAATCTTTTTTTTTTTTTAAGATTTATTTATTTATTTGTTTTATTTTGGGGAGCGGGCAGAGAGAGAGAGGGAGAGGGAGAGAATCTCAAGCAGACTCTCCGCTGAGCATGGAGACCCACCCAGGGCTCTATCCCATGATCCTGAGATCATGACGGGAGCTGAACCCAAGTGTCAGTACTTAACTGCCTGAGCCACTCAGGTGCCCCTCAAACTAAATTTTTAAAAGAGTGTATGTACACACACACATACACACACACTCCCTAAAATAAAAATGGGCCAAATACATGAAGATTTCATAGATGAGAAAGCTGATGTGATTTATTCCAGGAGTGCAAGCAAACTGGCTTAACATTCAGAAGACTCAGTGTCTTCAGGTCATTCATGTCCTGCGGATTTTAAAGATTATAGGCTGATCTCGCTGTGCTCAATCTCATGTTTCTGATGACAACATGCACACTGTACAATCACTGGAAGTACCTCAGAAACAAGTTGGGTCCTTCTCAGTGAACCTCATTAGGAGTAACACTACTTTGTTCCACCACTGCCGATGTTAATCTGGATTACCCAGTCATGTTGGTGTCTGCCAGGTTTCTCTTCCCAAAATTTACCATTTCCGTGTTCTGCTTTGTAACTGATTAGTATTTTGTGGGAAAGTATTCTGAGATTCTGTTGATTTCCTAGTCCTCATCACACCTCCACACAACATCTTTAGCTCCATTGCCCGCCCGCCCCCCCCCCCCGTCTAAATCATCCACCTCTATGGTCATTGCCAAATGGTGATTCTCTTTCTCATTTCTTCTAAATTTATTTCGTATTTTATTGTTAAGGAAGAACTAACTTCCTTCCTTCCTTCCTTCCTCTCCCTCCCTCTCTCTTTCTTCCTTTCTTTCTTCTTTTCTTCCTTCCTCCCTCCCTCTTCCTTCCTTCCTTCCTTCCAATCAGTATAAACTCATGGATCCCTATTTTATTTATAGTGCTAGAATCCCTTCTTCTTATTTTAATGCCCAAATATAGCTGGTGGGAACTATTTCAAGCTGATTTTTGTGCCTTTTCAGTGTAACCTAATCATTCATTGAGAATTCTTATTTTCTGACACAAAAAGATATTCTGGGCTCATTGTGTCCTGACCCAGCCCTGGAATCAGGCATGTTTCCAAGAGCTCTGCTCTTTCAAGTTTCAAAACGGAGATCTAGGCCCCGATAGCACCTGTCGCTATTGGTATGTGGTTGCTTCTAAGTTCCTCAGAAGATAGAAATGAGAAATGTATGTGTGCCTATATGTATATACACATACATATCAATGCACACACATTTCTAGTACTATATCTGTATAGTTATACAAACATATTATAAAACTATGATATAAGACTATGAGTTTATATTGATATTTCCAATATCAGTCCAATAATATGGGCGTCTTTCTATCCTTCCCTTTTCCATATGTAACTGAACTAATGTGCGTTCACTCCTTGGTGAGCTACAAAAGAGACGACACCATGTAGAACTGTCACACAGAAGAAACTTTACAATAAGTAAGGAGATCACAGGGGATAACTTCCAAAGCTATGACTCCCTGGCTGGGGGCGGAGGTGTGGGTGGGTTTCTTTTATTTAGGGATAGGATGAAAATTCAGAAAAGGGAGTTTTGTCATTGCGGTAGAAGTGGGCATAAGGTCGTGCATTAAGAAACATGCCTATCCACGCATTGTATGTGACGTTAACAAGGTTTGTCTTCCCTGGGCCGAGATCTTAACATTATAATGAAGTATAACTTTCAGACACTCTGTGGTCCATCTGTGCAGTCATAAGACAGTGGTCAAGCTCATATGGTCTAGGCCCAGTGGAACTCCTCCTGTTGTTTTCCTCTTAAGGCTAACATTCCTATGAAGAAGTGGGGGGGGGGGTCAGGAGTGTGTTGCTGGTGAGTTTTAATCGCATTAACCCAATGGGGCATGGTTTCACATATGTGTAAATGAGAGTGTTGGCTCCCATTATCCTCAGCATATTATTTAGTTGCTCAAACAATTCACTTACTTGTTCAGCCTAACCCAGTGTTTAACCACACTGGCTGTCTCCTTCAACCTCTCCGTGCCTCCACCCCCCGCCCAGTTGCCCTGTGTCCTGGGTGGTTCCCCACCCCTCTTCATTGGCCCACATTCTCAGCTGGGAACCCTGTCGTTGCATGCCCCAGCCCGCGCCCCCTGTTTCCCCACCTGTGCACAGGTCCACATGTTCATTCTTGGAGCCCATTTAGCTCCTTGGGTCCTTCTGTTGCCCCATGTTCTCTGCCACTATGTAATTTCTCCATGCTGGGAAGCAAAGCAAAAGGAATTTGGGCTGGGTTGATTTTATATGTAACTTGAGGAAGGGATCCAACTTTATCCTTTTCCATATTGTCAGTCATATTCCCCACCAGTTTCACTTCTTGACTAGCTCCTTCCCTCCCTGTGCTATTACAAATGGTTTCTGCACACACCTGAGTTCTACAAGTGGGAGGAGCTGGTTCTGTACTCTTTCGTTGGTCAGTATATTTACTCCAAGGTATGCACCATACTATTTAATTACTATTCCATCATAGTAAGTCCTGATGTTGGATAGGCAGGCATTCTTTTTTGCCCTTCTTTTGTAGAAGTATCTTGGTCATTTGTGGCCATTTTAGAGTATTTTATTAAGTGGATACTTATTTAGATTTATTATTTACCTTTAATGAAGTGAATTATTATATAACAGTCTTCTCCATATCTGCTAATGTTTTTGCTTAAAGCCTATTTTATATGATATCAATATAATGTGGACAGATTTTGTTTTTAAGCACCTAATATGTCTTGTTTTCTTCATGTTTTACTTTTAATCTTGGTTTGTCCTTATACTTTATTTTTATTTTTATTTATTTTTTTAAAGATTTTATTTATTTATTTGACAGACAGAGATCACACAAGTAGGCAGAGAGGCAGGCAGAGAGGGGAGGGGAGAAGCAGGCTCCCTGCCGAGCAGAGAGCCTGACTCGGGACTCGATCCCAGGACCCTAGGATCATGACCTGAGCTGAAGGCAGTGGCTTAACCCACTGAGCCACCCAGGCGTCCCTGGTTTGTCCTTATACTTGAGGTCCACCTCTCTCTCCCTCTCTCTCTTCTTTCGGCTTTTTAACTTTTTATTTGAATTCCAGTTAGTTAACATACAGTGTGATATTAGTTCCAGGTGTGCAGCATAGTGATTCAACACTTCCATAAAACAAGCGGCACTTATCACAACAAGGGCACTCCTCAATCGCCCATAAATTGCCCATATATTTTAAGTACCATATATATAGATTTCTTAAAAGCCCAATTTGACAATATTTAGCTTTTAGCTGATGTGTTTAATCCATTTACATTAATTGTAATTATTGACATCCTGAGACTCATTTCTACTAATTTTATTTTTCAGTTTATCTCATTTTCAAGTTACATTTCTTTTTAATTATTTCTTTAAAATTTTGAACTGATGGAGACATATTCTCCTAAATAAAGCAAGACATTTAGTCCATTCTCCTATTCCTTGGTTTCCTCTTACTCCTAACATTATGATATTGATATTATACAGATTTTCAAAAAATATTTTATTTTTGAAATAATTTTAGACTCACAAGAAGTTGTAGAAATAGTACAGAGAGTTCTCATACAACTTCGCCCAGTTTCCACTGAGGGTGACATCTCTTATAATCATGGCACACTCTCAAAACCAGAAAATTAACTGATGTGATAAAACTAGCTAAAGATCTTAATCAGATTTCAGTGTTTTTATATGCACTTATTTTTTGGTAGGTATATGTATTTATAATCTGACATTTTATGACATGTACGGATTTGCATACCACCACTGCCACAATTCAGATACAGTTCTGACACCACAAAGGACACTTGGGTTGCCTTTTTTTTTTTTTTTTAAATAGTTACACCTCTGTCCTCTTCCTTAACTTTTGGCAATCACTTACCTGTTTTCTATTTCTATAATTTTCTTATTTCTAGAATGTTGTATAACTAGATTGGCTTTTTTCATTCAGTATAATTCTCTTATGAGCCATCCAAGTGGTTGTACCAATAGCCAATTTTTTTTATTGCTGAGTAGTATTCCATGCTATGGAGACACCCAAATTTGTTTAACTAGTCACATATTGAAGGACATTTGGATTGTTTCCAGTTTTTGGAATTTTATTACAAATAAAGCTGGTATGAACATTTGTGTACAGATTTTCACATAAGCATAAACTTTCATTTCTCTAGGATAAATGTCCAGGCATGTGATTGCTGGATTGTATGTCAAGTATGTGTCTGATTTCTATTTTTAAGATTGTATTTATTCATTTATTTATTTAGCTTGCACACGGCAGGGGAGGGGCAGACAATGAATCTTGTAACACTGCATCAAAAACTAAGGACATCTGTTTTGGAACTAACATAACATTAAAAATATAATAATAATAAATAAAATAATAATAATAATAATAATAAAGAAAACCAATTTTCAAAAAAGAGAGAGAGAGAAAGAATCTACAGCAGACTCCATAGTCAGTGCAGAGCTCCATGTAGGGCTCAATCTCACGACCCTGAGATCATGACCTGAGCCAAAGAGTGGGACACTCAACTGGCTGAGCCACACAGGCTCCCTTCTCTGTCTAATTTTGAAAGAAATGGTTGGACTCATTTCAAACGGCCAGAGTATTTTACATTCTCATCGGCATATGCGAGAGATCCTGTTTCTTTGTAAACTCACCAACAGTTGATGTCATCAGTACTTTTAATTTAGCTGTTCTAAATGTGTAGCGATGTGTAGTGATATGTCACCCGGTTTTCATTTGCAATATTCAAGCATCTAATGATGGTGAACATGTTGTCACGTGTTTCTTTGCCATCCCTATTTCTTATTTGATGAAGTTTCTGTCCAAGTCATTTTCCTATTTTCTCATTGGATTCTTTGTTTTCTAACTGTTGAGTTTAGAGATTTCTTTGCATATGAATTTCTTTGGATATGAATCCTTTGTTGAATTTGTGATTTGCAAACATTTTCTTCCAGTTGGTGGCTTTTATTTTTATCCTCTGAACACAGTCTTTTGCAAAACAAAAGTTTTTAATTTTCATGAAATACAATTTATCCATTTTTTTTCTTTTATGGATAATGGTTTTAGGATTATGTCCAAAAAAGGAAAAAAAGGATATGTCCAAGAAATCTTCACTGAACTCTAGGTCACAAAGAGTTTCTGTTATGTTCTTTCTGAGAATTTTACAGTTTTACATTTGATATTATATAGGCTTTTACAATATAGAATTTTAATTTTTGATTATATACATCCATTATAATTTTCCTTTACTTTAGTCTTAGCATTTGTTTTTGTTAGTTTGTTTTAAAATAACATAGTTAAGGGGCTGGGTTGGGTCAGTCACTTTAACTTTTGACCCTTGGTTTCAGCTCAGGTCATGATGTTAGGGTGCTCAACGAGGAGTCTACTTGAGATTCTCTCTCTCTCTCTCCCTCTCCTTCTGCTTCTCCCCTGCTTGCACTCTCTCTCTGAAATAAATAAATAAATAAATACCTAAATAAAATCTTGAAAATAACTCAAGTAAGTTATTTAATCACCTTTAATTTACCTTGTTTTGAGAATTATTTAAGTGATTTTTCCTTCATTTAAATTATTCATCCACGACGTTTTCATTATGCATCTTAGTGACACCTTTTGATACTTTGTGTATGTCAGTATGGATTTTTTTTTTTTTTTTTTTGGCATTTGAACAACAATGTGGCTTTTCCTTCAATATTTTAAAAATGTAACTCCACTGCCTGCTGGTATCCAGTTTTGCTGTTGGAAAATCTAGTGTCTCTCTACCTCATGTTCTTTTGAAGATAAACTGCTGTACTCTGTATACACTTTAAGATTTTTTTCTTTGTCATTGATATTCTCAGATATCTTGTCCTTGACATTCTCAGATTCTAAAGTGTGTTTAGTTGGGCATTTTCCTTATTGTTTTTCTCTGGCACCCTATGGCCTTTTCAATTCCAAGTCTTTCTTTTCTAATTTTTTAATTCCAGGAAACTTATCTCCATTTTCTTCTCTCCCTTAAACTATTTCTTTCTTTTTAGAACTCTTATTATCTGGATATTAGAGAGATTCTTTTTAGATTTTAACTTATCAACCTTGGGGATTTGGAGGTGGGAAGATGGAAAAGTGAGTATCGTGGTTAGTTAGTCCCAATCTCTTTTCCAGCTCTTCACTAGTATAGGGTTCTGTACTGCCTTTACTTTGCTCCAATGGATACCTGGACCAGAAGTCTGAGTCACAACAGGTGAGAGGGAAGGTATGTTTGTTCCTTTAGGAAAAGCAAGGGAGAAGCAAGACTAGAATGCCAATAGTTCCTTTCCAATTTCATTCTTCCTAAGCCTTGTCAGGATTTCTGGTCCACTGGTCATAGCCACCACTCAATTACCACGTGTTTAGAACAACCCGTCACCTCAAGTTTTCTCTCTAATTTCCTTAAGGTTGACTTTGGAGCTGGGGGCTAACAGCCTTGCTTGTTACCCATTTTTTCAGGATTGGGTGGTCACCTTTGGAGTATTGATTTACAGCTGAACTATAATATAGTTAGAGACTATGCTGCATGATTTCAATGAAGTTTCTTGAGAAATTTTCTCTGTGTATACATATACATACATTCTATAATTTTTGGTTTCAATATTTTATAAAGGTCCACTAGGCCAAGTTTTCTGATTGTGTTACTCAAATATTTCAAATTCATACTGACTTTTTATGTGCTCATTTTAAGAATTACCAAGATAGGTGTGTTGAAAATAAATAATGATTTTCAGTTTGTCTATTTTTTCTTTTAATTCAGTCAACTTTAGCTCTATAGAAGACTGTGTTAGTAGATTGCTACAAATTTGATTTTTAAATATCTTCTTAGTAATTTGAACATTTTTAAGTTTAAATTTCTTTTTAAATTAATTTAAATTTCTTTAATTTAATTTAAATAATTAAATTGAATTTGATTAAGTTTAAATTTCTTTTTAAATTAATTTTTTTGCCTTAAAGCCTATTTTTCCTAATATTGATGTAGTAATCTATCATTTTTTTCAGAAAAATGTTTGCATGTATATCTTTTTCTATCCTTTTACTTTCAAATTACTTGTTTCATTCTATTTTAGACTTCTCTTATAAACAAAGTCCACTCTGACAATCTCTGAACTGGAGCATTTAGTTAATTTACATTTAGTCTAACTACCAATATATTTGGTTTTAAATCTGCCATCTTGGGGTGCCTGGGTGACTCAGTGGGTTAAAGCCTCTGCCTTCTGCTCAGGTCATGATCCCAGTGGCCTGGGATTTAGCCGCATTAGGCTCCCTGCTCAGCAGGGAGCCTGCTTCCTCCTCTCTCTCTGCCTGCCTCTCTGCCTACTTATGATCTCTGTCTGTCAAATAAGTAAACAAAATCTTAAAAAAAAAAAACACTCTACCGTCTCCTTATATACTTTGTATTTATCTCATGTGTGCTATGTTTCTTTTTATCTCTCTATTGTCTTCTTGTGGATTGATTATGTTTCATTAGTTCATCTCCTCCCTTTATTATCTTAAAGGTTAAACACTATTTATTATGGTTCTGAATCCCTTAGAAATGACCATATGCATGTTAAATTTATCCAACTCTCATATAAATTATGCTGTTTTTTGATAACACAAAAAGTTTGAAACTTCAACTCAGTTGCTGCCTATCTCAACTTATGTAGCATCAATTTTGTGCAGTTTAATTTTAATTATTTTAAAACTTAATGAGACATTATTGTTGTTTTGTACATCAAGCATTTGTTTATATTTGTCTACATGTTTATCTATAAATATACCATTTTCATTGCTTTTCATTTCTTCCTGCATTTCAGACGTTCCAGCTGGAATCATTTTTGTTTAGGGCAGGTTGTCAAATGACAAATTATTTCAGCTTTTGTTTGTCTGAATGTGGCTTTATTTTAATTTTATTCTTAAAAGATATTTTTCTCTGGTATACAATTCTAGTTTGTCAGTTTCTTTTAGAATTTTATAAATACCTCATTATCTCCCGACTTTTGTTGTTTCTGTTGAGAAGTCATCATTTCTAATCGCTACTCTTTTGAACACAATTAGTCTTTATTTTCCAGGTGCTTAGCCATTTCTTCTTTGTCTTTGTTTCTTGGCTTTTTATCACGATGCACTTCAGACTGAATTTTTAGATAGTTTGTTCTGCTTGGGCTCCTTAAGACTTCTTGAATCTGTGTTTCAACGTGAATATCTCTTCATTTATTGCTTTTTTTTTAAGTACACATACATTAGACCTTCCTACATCTTCTATATGTTTTTTCCCCTTTCATATTTTCCCTCTTGTTTTACCATGTGTCATTTTATACATTTTATTCTATTTTTCATTTCTTAAATTCTCTCTTTTTCTGTATCTATACTGTTTTAAACTGATCCAGTAAGTTTTTCATTTCAGTCATTATTCTTGAAGACAATTGTAGAAGAATTTCTAGAAGAGTCTTCTCTTTATTTTTATTTGTTTTATTTTTTTAAAGATTTTGTTTATTTATTTATGAGAGAGAAGGAGAGAGAGAGAGAGGCAGAGGGAGAAGGAGGCTCTCCACTGAGCAAGGACTCCATCCCAGGATACTGAGATCATGACCTGAGCCAAAGGCAGATGCTTAACCCACTGAGCCACTGAAGTGCCCAAGTATTATCTTTAATAAACTTTCATTTTTAGAAATGTTTTAGTTTTGAACAGATTTATAGAAAAATTGCGAAGATAATACAGAGAGTTCCCATATACCCTATACCCAGTTTCTCCTATTCTTAACATCTTATATAAATACGGTGATTTGTTACAATTACTAAAGTTCATACTTTATTCAGGTTTCCTTTGTTTTTACCTCATGTTCTTTTATTGTTCCAGAATCTATCCAGTATACCATATTAATTGCATTTAGTTGTTACATCTCTTTGGATCCTCATGGCCATGGCTGTTTCTCAGACTTTTTTTTTTTTTTTTTAAAGATTCTATATGTTTGAGAGCTAGAGAGAGCACAACTGGGGAGTGGAGCAGAGGAAGAAGGATAAGCAGACTCTGCCCTGAGTGCAGAGCCCAATTGTATGTGTCTTTATTAATTACAAAATGTAATTTTGTAATTACATTACAAAATGTAATGTTTATTACATTTTGCTTTACATCAGCAAAATGTATAGCAGCAAAAAGGGAGAGATGCCTGTTTCTTCCATGGAATCAAGTCAGTTTTAGAAAAGCCAACCAAGATGACAATTTTGAATAAGTGGATGGCAGGATAAAGAGCTCCTGTGTGAGCATAACTAGTGTTTAGATCTTGGTTTCTAATACCATTCTCCAATAAAAGGAACCAGAGCTCCTTGAAGAAATAGCTGATCCTAGGACTGGGGTAGAAAATAGATAAGACAAAGCTGGAGAAATTATGTGTCAGAAAGCAAAGAAGTGCTCCAATAAAAGAAAAGGGCCAATAATTATGGTGTGTGGTAAAAGAAGACAGAACCCAACTAAAAGAGTTCATAGTAGCCAGAACTGGAACAATTTGAGCAATAAAATAAATAAAATAGTATTTAACACTGTGAAAATATAAATGAAATCTCAATAAGCCCACACTGATGTTAAAAAATGTTTAAATAAGTAAATAAATGAAAGAGAAGAAAAAAATATCCCATGCAGAAGAACTCCAAATAATTTATGTAAATATTCTCCAGAAGGTCGAGCATAATCCACACTCCGCAAGCATGGTCTGTGTGTAATAGCTTCTTGCCAAAGAGGACAGCAGGGAAAGGGGAACAAAAGGAGTTATTTTATGGTGGAGAAGCCTAAAAAGCACGAACTTAGCCAGGTGGTCAAGGTTAACATGAGCAGTGATAAGTCATTGTCTTAGTCAGTTCAGGCTGTGGTAACAAAATACCATAGACCAGTGGCTTGAACAATAGAAGAAATCTGAAGAAATAACTATGGACTATGTAGTTTCTCCTCAGTGCATCATGGATCTGTGTTCTGAGGAAAAGATTCGTGGTGGCTGTACTCTCAGTATTGAAGGGGAAAAACACTTTATTGATATTATAAAAGCCTACTAGAAACAGAAAGAAGAAAAGAGAAATTAGCACATAAATGAGGGCAACAGTAAGCAGTAAAGGAGAGTAAGACCGAGTTTCATCAAATCGGGTACTTAGACCATCCAACCTCAGGTGGAAAGCCAGGTGGAGACGGCCAGGCTGAAGCCCCACTTGAGAGGCCTGGGTGGAGTGTCTTCTGCTCAGCTGAGACTCCAGATGACCATCCCCATCAGGGCCGTATTTATTGCACGAATGACAGGGGTCTGAAGTTAAACATTTGTTTGCCTATATGCAGTTGGAGTGAGCTGCATTCCTGTGTTGTCATGTCTTTACATATTCAAAGAGCCTGGGCTAGGTGTGCTTGCTTCCCCTCCTGGATTCCATTCTGTGGGGCCAGCCCAGCCTGGAGCCAGAGGAGGTCTAAGGCAAGATTTGTAGCTCCTGGCATCCAGACCGGAAGGTCCAGTTCTGACCTGGATGCCCGCTAATGTCAACTAATCAGGCTCCCAAGGTCACTCAAGCAGCATGAGTCTCACAAACAACATTCTTTAGCCTGCCTGCGTTGGTGCAGGTCAGGGTGGTTGGTGAGGCAGGACAATCACTGAAACCTCCATCCACACAGTATAATGGACTGGTGGGTCTTGGCCTCTGTCATCAAGCTTTTTAGCATGAAGACTTAAAGGATGGTTGAGCTCACAGTGCAAGCTTTTAACTAGACTTTTTTTTTTTAATTAAAAACAAAGCATTGCACTAATAAAGTAAATATCCATTAAATGAGAATTATCTACTTTTATATATTTGGAATAAGATTTAAATAGCATTTGGAATAAGACTTAAAGGAAAATAACAAGACTAATGAGTAGACTCATCTTAAACTCAGATCTAGCCTCTTAGACGTCTCCTCCCCAGCACTACCTCTAGAGGGTTGAAAGTATTCCGGATTACTTTTAGACACTTTTAGAATTGGAGGCTTTTCGCTTTCAACTAGTTCTTCACAAAGCTTTCTTAAATATTTGGCCAACATTGAATTTTGAATAATGCCGCTACCAAAGTTTTTAATTTTTGTTTCATTGTTATGGGACCTCGGGTCCCCCAAGTCCCATGCTGTTTTTCAGGCGGGTAGTCAGCCTTTAACTTCTTAAACCCTCACTGTGGCTTACTCCGCTCAGAACATCAGGCCATCCTACTTCGGGCTGTGGAGCCCACAATACGCCGCAGTCCCCTCGTTTGTGGAGATGAGAGCCTGAGGTTCAACATTCACCTCCCCTAGTTCCTTGACCTGCTACAGGACCAGACTGGCTGTTTTGGTAGAACTTATTCAATTTGGAAGCTCTTCCTTATTTATTTTAGTAGACTATGGTTTGATTCTGCCATTTTCTTTTACACCTAGGAGGTTTCAAAGGGACACTTATAAGTGGCTTTCATTGGGCAGTGAAAGCTTCACCTGCCCATCAGGAGCCTGTGGCCACACAGGAAAGAGCAGTCACTTCCTCCAACACTTCCTCCAATCACCCAAAGTCATTGGGTGTTGTCTCCCTTCTCTCAGAATATTCTGTCATGTGTTATTAGCTCAACGGATGCATCTGTTTGAAGTATCATTTTGTCAGATATATATTCTTTCCAACTATATATTCTGAAACAATGTGATTCAGGAAAATGGGGTGATCTGACGCTGAGCCAGTCCCAGTATGGAGCCCAGGCTGGTCACAAATGCCACCAGTTATTTTGTGAAGAAGCTGGGAGGTGAGCTCGGCCAGCAGCATGGCAGCCATGGCACCAGCGTCCTCTCTCCCATCTCCACCTGGGAGTGAGGCAGGGCTCCAGGGCAACCTTTATGAAAATGTTCTGCATAGCCTTCTTTTCTGTTTGTGGGTATAAGGAGGCTCTTGGTGATACACTTTGGGGAGTCACTCCACAAGCTCTGGCCAAACAGTGAATCCAGCCTCACCAGTTACAACCAGTAAATTCCTGATCATAAATCATTTATTAACACAGAATGGAAATGGGCACATTCTAGGTCACAGCCTGGAGTCAGACAGACTGACGTGCGATTTCAATTTTGGCTTCCTTCCTAAAGTTATTTGCTGTAAAAACACATTCCACTTACTTACTTCTCTGGATTTGAGTTTCCTGGTCTCTAAAATGGGCATGACGATATTTTCCACGTGGGAGTTGTCAAGAAGGGAAAGCATGGTGTTATGTTTTAAAAGCTCCCTACATGGCGTGGAATAAGGAAGGTGGTCAACTTTTCTGCCTTCTAGGCTTCAGTTTTGGACCATGGAGGATTCTTACCCTCCTCACTCAGGGGGAGATTAGTGCAGCAACTTTGGTTTCTCTGCCTGATTCCTGGTTCCTCAGAGCCTAATTTTTTAATGTCACCTCTCCAGTATGGATCAAGTCACTGTCCTATTGATCAGTTCTTAGGCTGACTGATGGTCCTTTTTTTGTTTGTTTCCAGGAGCCTCTGACAGGTTGACCTGTAGTCCACCTCTGGACTGTGTATGTGAACTTGGAATCCATTCTGTAGCCCGTTTATCCCTCCTTCTAGGGGCAGGTGGGTGTGGTACATTGGCCCCCAGGTCTAAATTTGGAGTGGGAAGTGGCAAGCCCTGTTAGCCCTCAAATTCAGTCACGTTCGCTATTCTAGTGTTTATTAGTGATTTGCTATGAGTTTCCAAGTATTTGCCTAGATTAATGAAGTTTTTCCTTATTTCCCATCAGTTCTGTGTGTATGTGTGTACTTTGCTCAGAACCTTATCTCCTTCCTTATCTCCCTGCGTGAGGTAAGTTTTGGGTGAAAAAGCAGTTTGGGGCAAATTTCAGCTGTAAGCAAAATTCTTTTGACGATTCACATGTTTATGTGCAGTGCTAAGTGGAAGTTTCCAAGCTGCTTTTCCCACAACAGCAAGGAAATAGAAGCAAGACAGAGTCAGACATGCTCACTTTCTCCCTGTTGCTAAAGGTTGCCAGCAAGCCACCAGAAGCTAGGACAGACACCTCGTACAGATCGCCCCCGTAGTGCTCAGAAGGAACCAATGCTGCTAAAAGACCTTGATCCTGGACTTGCACAGCCCTTAGAACCTTGAGACAACAAATTTCTATCTTTGAAGCCACCCCGTCTGGGGCACTTTGTTATGGCAGCCCTTGGAACCAGTCTGAGGGGGCACATGACCCTGCTGAGGGTGGCGCTTCGCTGAAGGGAATCAGGCTTAGAGCAGGAAGTGAGGCGGCTTGTGAACCGAGCTGAGGGAAGGGCTTCTTTCCTTCCCTGTGGCCAGAGAGACACTAGATTGAGGCTCTGAGGCGTAGGGAAGCCTGAACACTTCCACTTGTGGTAGAAACTCGTACGTTCCTCTGACAATGGAAAGACAGGCTGGAGCAAGGCAAAGCTTCTGTAGTTGTGGGCTGGGAGCTGTGGTTGCATATTGTATCCTGGGTTGTATATTTCATTTTCATTCCACTACTCAGTTGTTTCCTTTAAAAGTATCTCACTAAAGGGTTATAATGCAGTATCTGCTCTACTGTGAGAAATAATGTCCCATATTCAGGACGAAGCAGACAGGTGCTCAAGAGAAGGCAGGAGAAGAGGCACAAGGGCTGCCACCGCAGGCTCAGCCAGCCCCTGACCTGTGTGTGAGAGGGGAATCTGAGGGTCATGGTCCTGGCCTCTTTGAGGTGGCCCTTTGGGAAATGCTCAGAAATAGCTAGGGAAACTCTTTGGGAGTGGTTAATTGAGTAATTTCCAGCAATAAACCTTGCTACACTTAATGTGTATATAAAACCTCAACTAATTGAGGGGATGGTGTTGCTCAGACGGCGTGTAAAGAGGATGTTTCCAGGCTTAAATTTCTATTATCCTAATTAAACAAAAGTGTCACAGTGACTAGTTGTCACAACACATGCTTTCTTTTGCAGGTGAGGGAAAGCCACCTTTGGGCCATCAGTTGAGACAGTCATAGGCAATCTAGCTAGCATTGTTGCTCAGAAACAGGGATAGACTTACAGCTGTAAGAGGTGACATCTGCAGAAGGCACAGTTTTTACATCTGAAAAATCAGTGAAGGCTGCTGGTGGTGGGAGTTGGTTGATTCTTAAGATTCCTTCCAGCACCACAAATCCATGATTCTGGGAGAACAGAGGGAACGGTAGGCATTGGGCTGGCTATGAGGGATTATTTAATTTTACAACAATCAACCTCACACATCTCAAGAGCCCAAAAGAGTGTGAGGCATTAAAGCGCCATGTGTAGGGGCGCCTGGGTGACTCAGTGGATTAAGCTGCTGCCTTCAGCTTGGGTCATGATCTCAGGGTCCTGGGATTGAGCCCCACGTCGGGCTCTCTGCTCCACGGGGAGCCTGCTTCCTCCTCTCTCTCTGCCTGCCTCTCTGCCTACTTGTGATCTCCGTCTGTCAAATAAATAAATAAAATCTAAAAAAAAAAATAAAGCACCATGTGTAGAACTAAAGAAGTCCTTAATGAGCATCTTCTCCAAGATTGGTGCAATCTTGGTATATGGAGATGAACAAAATGCATGTGGATTCTGACCTCATGCCTCTTACAGTCTAGGGGGATAGACACCGGTAAACACACCCATGAATGGTTCTGATCTGTGAAAAGTATTGTCACTTCCTCCATGTGTAAGAAGGAAGAACCTGGAACATATGTGACATTGGGTGATTGTATCAGTGTCCTAGGGCTTCTTTAACAGATTACTACAAACTTGGTGGCTTAAAACAGCAGAAATGTATTGTCTCACAGTTCTGGAGGCTGCAAGCCTAAAATCAAGGTGTCCTACAGCCACGCTCCATCTGATGGCTTTAGATGGAGGCTTCCTTGCCTCTCTTCCAGCTCCTGGGGGCTGTAGGCTATCCTTGGCCTTCTCAGGCTTGTAGTTGCCATCAGTTCTAGCCTGTCTTCACATGGTCATCTTCCCTCTGCTTGTGTGTCTGTGTCTTCAAGTCTCTCTCTCCTTATGGCACCAGGCATTGATTTTGGGCCCACACTACTCCAGCAGGACCTTATCTTAACTTGATCACACCTGCAAAGGCCCTTTTTCCAAATAAGGTCCATTCACAGGTATCTGGGGTTAAGACTTCAAAATATCCTTTTGGGGGACGCAATTCAACCCACTCTAGTGATCATGGATGTTTTCTCCAAAGAGTTGATACTTAAGTTGGGACTTGAAAGGAAAAATGAGATATCTGGGCAAAGACCAAGAGAAGACCATTCCAGAAAAAATTAAAACCTGTAAACTTGAGGTCTCTATACCTTGAGGGAAGGACCTTTCAAGTGTGAGAGTCTTAAAGAACGTGCCTGGCCAGTGAAGGTGGAGTATAGCGAAGAGGACAGTGGTACAAAGTGAGTTTGGACCAGGGCAGGGGCTAGATCAGGCAGAGCCTTGAAGGTCTTCTTAAGGAGTTTGGATCTTATTCTAAGGGCAATTGGATACCACTTAAGGGTCCCTAAGGAAGGCAGTGCTATGGAACAGTAGAGTCATGATCTGATCTGGTCTCGATGCAGCAAAGAATCTCTATGCGGTCTGGATTGAGTGTGATCAGAGAGGAGGTGAAGAGACCATAAAGGAGAAAGGACAGTGGTGGCCATGGATGTAGAAAGAAGTAGATGGATTTCTGAGACAGTAAGAGACTGAAACAACAGGACTGATTCAGATTGATTAATTTCTAACATAGGTCTTGGTCCAGAGACACAAAGTGAACTTCAAGGGCCTTGTACATTGCTTAATTCAGCTCAGCAGCTTGATTTCCATGAATGAAGTGGTATCCACATAAAGTTTTAAGCCAATGCCTTTTACTAGGTGTTGACAAAAGATGGCCCTCAGGTTACATCTGACCTGAGAGCTTTTGTGCATGCTCTGTAGTCACATAAAAATCTAGGTTCCTAGGTGTTCTTGAAGTCTGGGAAGCTGGCAACAATGGGGCCTATAATCTTGTTTGGCCCAGTGAGTTGGAGCTGAGTGATAGATCCAGCTCTAGTCAGTGAGCTCTCCAACTCTCTCAGTCTACAGCTATGTTTTGCTCTATATCCAGTGTACTTCTCTTATTTACAATACCTACCTGGACCTCATGGATCTTGAGTTTGCCCCTCTGCCTAATTATAATAAAAAGAGTGGTTCCGCTCTGGGTGACTCCTCTGCGTATTTCCCTTGTGAGCTTGTGTGGCCGTGGGTGGGTCCTTGAGTATTTGGGATTCAGGCTTGATGTGTTTTTCCCCAGAGACTTATAATCTTGAACCAGAAGGATTATGGCAAACCCAAAAGTTGGTCTGAGTGATGCACACATGATGATTCAAGTATTGAATTCAACAGGTCTCTTGCCTCTTTTTTGGTTTAAGTCATTCCCCCTAGAGCTATCCGGAATCAGTCATGGAAGCCTTTCAAACTAAGGACTGTAGTTTATTCACATCATATTTTGTTTAAGAAAGCAGACAAATGTATAATATGTTTTTAAAGGGATTTTCACAAATATGGTGAAATCCTAAAAAATAAAGCTTGTGTTCAACTCCCATTTTCAGGGAAATTTATCTTTGTAGGATATGGTATTTTCTCATAGTGTTGGAAAGACAAGGCATTTCGGTAATTATAAGTGCTTTAAAAATTTGATTTAGATGTTTTCCCCATGAACTGATCTCTAACTTATAAAATCATGAGGAACTATAAATTGCAGAAAACTTTAGCCATGGAAACAAATATTTTCTTAACAAAGGCTGACCAGTCTAATATTTATTTCTTTAGTATATGATTAAAGCTAAAGTGAAATCATCTCTTACCCCGTCTTCTAGGAGTATACAGGCTGCATAGTTAAGTGAAGTTTTATTCACGGGCAAGCACCTATAAGGAAAGTCTTGTTTCTGCTCATCAAGAAGTAACTACTAGGGGTGCCTGGGTGGCTCAGTGGGTTAAAGCCTCTGCCTTCAGCCCAGGTCATGATCTCAGGGTCCTGGGATCGAGCCCCAGATCGGGCTCTCTGCTCAGTGGGGAGCCTGCTTCCTTCTCTCTCTCTGCCTGCCTCTCTGCATACTTGTGATCTCTGTCAAATAAATAAATAAAATCTTTAAAAAAAAAGTAACTACCATTTCTAGGATAGTCACAGAAAGGAAATTGCTATTTCCACTTATGTGTTCTCCAAACAACAATAAAATATTTATTAGCAGCAAAATAAAAGGATAGACGACTCCTTAGACTCCTAGAACTTTATTGAGCTTTACTTCCTGTACCCTGTGGCCTAATTGGTGTTTTGTCATAAAACAGGATAAAATGTACCAAAACCTTGTGACAGATTGTGCCTAGTTACAATCTGCCTTGAACTGAGTCTGAAGTTGAAGACACATTTATAGTCCCTGTAAAATAATGGTAGGGATGGTATTTTAATGGAAAAATAGGAAGGTGGTGTTATTAATGTATGCGTTTTATTGGTTTAAAGTAGAACTCCTTAATAATATTGGTGTTGGAAAACAGGGTCTGTCTCATCGGAGTGCTCTGTGTTTCTCAAGGGGTAAAGTAGAGCGAAGGTGGGAATGACATGATTTGACCAGTAGTTTATCCATGTTTCTGTCATTCCATGGCATCCAATGAATTGTTGATGATGCTCTTTCAGGCTGGCCCTATGTAAGGAAACATCTTCCTTCCATCCTTCCCCCCACCCACACTCCCTACCTCCCTTCCCTCGTATGATGCTTTAGTTATATTTTATGCATAGATGAATAAGTAAATATTAGCTATCAGGAAAACTGGTTGTGTCCTAGAAATAAATCTTAGGTAATATGTCATGAAATTGGGTCCAAGAAACAATTTTATAATGGAGCGCACCAGTCAGGAAAAGTGCCACCTCTGGTCAGCAGGTGAGAACATTTTTATACTCATCAGCAGAGCATTCATGTTCGTTTGACATTCAGATCAAAAGACCCACTTCGGTCAGTATAGGTTCCCTTCCCTGACTGTGGTGCTCCTGTCTGAGTCCAGGCCTTCAGGACAGCACACTTCATCAGTTTTTTTTCAACTTGCTCCATGCCATCTGCATGGGGAGCGCCCAAAGAGATGACTTTGCAGCAAAATGTTCCTCCACTGCCAGGAAGTTGCTAGTGTCCAAGTGAGCCACTAAGGAAGTGGATTTTCTGCTGTCTTGTGTTCTGCATCAGATTGAATTTAAGTGAACAAGAGATAGCCAGCCATTTTTTTCTTGAACCCTGCCTACTGGTTGCAGAAGAGCATTTGAAATTTTTTACTCAAGCCAACTAGTTTAATGTTGGAGCAGCAGATGGGGGTAGAAGGAGGAAAGTGGTGGTGAATGTAAGGGCATTTTTTTTTTTCAGAGCTGAAGACATAGAGAGTTTACCTGTGCTTGGCAATGTGGGTGTATAAATGTGATGGACTCTTAAGTGACGTTGTGGGATGTTGGGGAAGCTTGGTAAATGAGACTCTAGTTCACTCTTTTCTCTGTTAATCAGAGATAGAAATGTTTGCCTGCTTGGCTGTAAATATTGACATTACCCTTTCTGCCCCACTACTGATGTTGCTCAGAGGCCCTTACAAAATAATTGGAAAGTGGGTGCACAGCCCCCAGTCTAGGGAAATAAGATTGCTCAAACAACATGCATTTATTGTGATTCTTCTTTTCTCTTTGGATCTCCTACACTGCTCAGCATTGTGAAAGATAAAGAAGAATGATGTTCTTTTCTTTTCTTCCTTTGAGGGTATAAAAGATTAATGCCCCCCCTTTTTTACTCTTTGTGAACATTAGAAAAAATTAGCAAATAACAAGACACAGGATGTAATTCAGGTGACACAGACTGGGTTTAATTCAGAAAATAAAAAATTCACTATAGGCCCAGGTAGTTGGAAAGATTTTTTTCTCCTCTCTCTTGCCATTAAGTGGATAAGATAGTCATCTTCTGGGCTCAAGGGGATGTCGTAGGTACACCTCATCCTTTCACTTGTCACATTTTATAATGATTATAGCTAGAGTGACTGGACATCTGGTTTGCCCAGCTTAGTCCTGATTTATGTCTGTCATTCCAGAATAATTATTAATAGTTCCCCTTTTTACTCCCCAAAGTCCCAGTTTAGATTATAAATATAACTCAAATGTAAATCGAGGATCACATATCCCAGGCTTTTTTATGCTTTTGCATTCAAATAAGCACAATCTCATAACTCAAAAAGAATTAAAAATATTTCTCGTGTCTCAGGAAGAATGTGAAAGGTGATCTAAGTTTTAACCTTCAGTGACACTCTTCAGAAGTCTAGATCCTCTCTTCCCTAAGAGCTCCTGATAGCATTGGCCCTCTAAAGCCTTTCAGACAAAACACTTCTAACTTTCCTGACACCCAGCCCACACCTTTTATTTTTGTCCTTCTTGCTTCTCTTAGCGTTTTAATTTGGGGGGATGTGTGTCTATGTGGTTTCTCTTTTCTCTATCAATCCCTTAATTCTGCCTCACAAGGCTGCTGAAGCCAGTCTGGTGAAGATAGAACTCTCTCTGGAGGGTAATGGAGGGAAAGAATTTGAACTGCCCAGACGAAGTTGTCTTGAGTGGGCTGGAAGTGGGAGGAGGGAAGCCTGGGAAGTCTCACTGAGCCTCTCAGTGGAGAAAAGAGAAGAATTTTATAGGCTTCCCAAAGTAAAGAAAGCTTAAGAAGAGCTCTGGAAGTCTCAGAGAGGACCATGTGGTAGAAATCCAAGGTAAGTTCGTGAAGTAGGGAGTCACCTGGTAGAAATTATATTTTAGATTAATTTGCTAACTTCATTGTTAGTATGTTTGGTACAGTGGGTTGCATTGTGATGGATAAAGAACATACAGTATATAGAAAGAGCTCAATAAATTATGGCTAACATCACCATCACCATCATCCTCGCTGCCACCACCATCATCACTGCCACAACAGCTACTGCCACCACCATCATCATTGTCATCCCCATCATCATCTTCATTGCTGCCATGATTTTCACCAACATCCCCATCATCGTCACCATCATCATCATCCCCATCATCCTCAACACTGCCATCATCATCATCACCATCTGCATCATTGTCATCATCACCACTACCTTCATCATTCTCACTCCCACCACCATGATCACCA